>VDFB02358290.1:35121-152966 GCA_007258455.2 Sequoia sempervirens | reverse complement strand
ATCACATGGAGGTGAAAGGAGAACACATTTGGTGCAAGAGGAAGATTGTGAGAGTGTTAACTCTCCTTCTCAACATGCTACTCCATAGGTTGGAGAAAATATGATGATGAGAAGAACACTACTCAAGGTTTTTGTGGTCAAGGAGCCTCCACAAAGAAATTCCTTGTTCAAAACCACTTGCAAATCACAAGGCAAGGTATGCAAGGTTGTTGTAGATTCCAGTTCAACTGATAATTTAGTTTCTTTGGAGATGGTTGAAAAATTAAAGATGAAAAGGATTCCACACCCCACACCTGATAAAGTTTCTTGGTTGAATAAGGGTCAACAAGTCTTGGTTAATGAACAAACATGGGTTGAGTTTAACATTGGGGGGTATAAAGACAAGATTTTGTGTGACATCGTCCCAATGGATGTTTGTCACTTACTGCTAGGAAGACCCTAGCAGTATGACAAAAAATCCAAGCATGATGGGCAGAAAAATGCATATGTAATTGAAAAAGATGGAGTCTCTTTTACCCTCACCCTTTTGCAAGATGAAAATGTAGATACTCAGGTTGGGTCAAGTGTCATGTTGGTTGGGGAGAAATAATTCTTGAAAACCATGAAAGAGGAAGGTGGTCAAGGGTATGGGATCATAATCAAACTCAAAACTGTTATGATATTAACAAAACTTGAATATTTGCCCAAAGAAGTGCAAACTTTGTTGAATAAGTATCAAGACATAGTTGTTGATGAACTCCCTAGTTCTTTGCCACCCATCAGGGATGTGAGCCACCACATGACTTTATACTAGGTGCAAACTTACCCAATAAGGATGCATACAAGATGAATCCTCAACAAAATGAAGAGATAAGGAAACAAATACAAGAATTGCTAGATAAGGGTCTCATAAGGGAAAGTTTAAGTCCATGTGTTGTCCCTACTATGTTGGCACCTAAAAATGGCGGGGATTGGAGAATGTGCACCGATTCAAGGGAAATCAACAAAATCACTATAAGGTATAGGTTCCCAATACCTAGAATGGAGGATTTGATGGACTGTTTAGGAGGAGCTTGTTACTTTTCAAAAATTGACCTCAAAAGTGGCTATCATTAGATTAGAATAAGAGAAGGG
This sequence comes from Sequoia sempervirens, assembly GCA_007258455.2. Taxonomy (NCBI): domain Eukaryota; kingdom Viridiplantae; phylum Streptophyta; class Pinopsida; order Cupressales; family Cupressaceae; genus Sequoia; species Sequoia sempervirens. The sequence continues at coordinate 151,853 of VDFB02358290.1, read as the reverse complement.
GATGAGTGGAAAAATGCTTTTAAAACCAATGAGGGGCTGCATGAATGGATGGTAATTCCTTTTGGGCTTTCAAATGCACCAAACACATTTATGAGACTAATGAATGAAGTTTTGAAGCCTTTCATAGGAATTTTTTGTTGTTGTGTACTTGGATGACATTCTTGTGTTTAGCAAGACTAAATAGGAACACTTGCATCATTTGGACATGGTGTTGAAGAGGCTGAATGAAGAAAAGTTGATGATTAACTTGAAAAAGTGTGAATTCATGAAGGAAGATTTGGTATACCTTGGTTTTGTGATTCTAAAGGCACTTTGAAGATGGACCCCAACAAGGTAGAAGCCATTTTAAACTGGCCTACTCCAAAATTAGTTAGTGAGGTAAAAAGCTTCCACGGTCTTGCTAGTTTCTATAGAAAATTTGTAAGGAATTTAAGTCATATTTGTTCTCCCATCATTGATACCATAAAAGGGGATAAAAGGAAGAGGTTCATGTGGTTTGATGAGGCAGAAAGAAGCTTTCAAATCCTGAAACAAAAGATAGCCTAACAACCCATCCTAGCATTTCCTGATTTCAAAAAGGTGTTCACTATAGAATGTGATGCAAGTGGGTATGCAATTGGTGTATTTTTGAGTCAAGAGGGAAAACCTGTAGCATTTTTCAGTGAGAAACTTAATGAGGCCAAGAAAAAGTACTCTTCTTATGATTTAGAATTGTATGTAATGGTTCAAGCATTGAAAAAGTGGAGACACTATCTCCTTCCAAAGGAATTTGTTGTTTTTAATGACAATCATGCTTTGAGTTTCTTGAACAACCAAGACAAACTTAGCCACAGGCATGTGAAGTGGGTGGAGTACCTACAAAGCTATACTTTCAACATAAAACACAAAAAAGGATAGTCAAATAAGGTGGTGGATGCTTTGAGCAGAAGACAAATTTTGGTGCAAGAAATTCAACTTCAAAGTGTGGGTATTGAGGCATTGAAAGGTATGCATGAAGGAGATGATGATTTCAAGGATGTGTATGCTATTTGTAATCAGTTTGATGGTGCTTTCCATGAAGAATATTTTGATTTCCTATTGCAAGATGGTTTGTTGTTTAAGGGTGCTCAGTTGTGTATTCCTAAGTGCTTCATGAGGACAAATCTGATTAAGGAGAAGCATTGTGGTAGCTTAGGGGGTCATTTTTCTATGGATAAAACATTGGAGCAAGCAAGAAGATATTGCCATTGGCCAAAAATGCAAAATGGTCCATTAGAAAATTTGTTGAGAATTGTGTAGTTTGTCAAAAAGCAAAGGGTTCAAGCACTAATGCAGGTCTTTACCAGCCTTTTCCAATTCCTAATAGGCCATGGGAATCCATCAACATGGATTTTGTCTTAGGACTACCTAAAACTCAAAGGGGATTTGACAATGTGTTTGTTGTTGATAGATTTAGCAAAATGGCTCATTTCATACCATGCAAATGTACAAATGATGCTTCATATATTGCTGGATTATTTTTCAAGGAAGTAGTGAGAATTCATGGATTACCACTGAACATTGTGTCTGACAGGGATAGCAAGTTTGTAGGTCACTTTTGGAGGACTCTTTGGAAGAAATTGGGAGCCAATTTGAAATTTAGCTCTGCTTATCACCCACAAATAGATGGGAAGACTAAAGTTGTCAATAGGAGTCTTGGAAACCTTCTTATATGTTTGAAAAAAGAGCATTCACAACAATGGGATCTCATTCTTCCACAAGATGAGTTTGCCTATAATGACTCGGTCAATAGAAGTGTTGGAAAGAGCCCATTTGAGATAGTCTATGGATTAAAGCCAAGGGGAGTCTTTGAACTCAAAGGTTTGAGTGGTATGGAGAAAATAAGTGCTGAGGGTGAAGAGTTTGTAGTAGCAATGAAGGATATTCATCATCAAGTGAAAGAAAATCTTCAAAAGAGTGTGGAGAAGTATAAGCGACATGCAAATTTGAAGAGAAGAGATGTTCAATTCAAAGTGGGAGACTTGGTCCTAACACATTTGAAGAAAGAAAGGCTACCAAAGGGGAAATACACAAAGCTACAAATGAAAAAGATTGGGCCATGCAATGGTCCACAAATTTGGTGCAAATGCCTATGAGATAGAACTCCCTCCTAGAGTTGCTATCTCTCCAATCTTTAATGTTTCTGACCTTTATCCTTTCAAAGGATCTGTGGTTGCAGGTGATGATGCAGGTACCTCAGAAGTTCAAGATGAAGATTGGGTCAAGGACCTAACACTAAGTCAACCTTTGAAGCTTGAGAGCATTTTGGACACAAAGGAGGTGAAGAGAACAAGACATAAAGTGTACAATGAATATCTAGTCAAATTGCAAGGCCTCCCTCATAAAGATTCAACATGGATGAGAAATGAGGACATTAAAAGACATGGCACAATATTCCAACAACTGATCTCAGGTGGAGCCTGAGATTTTTTTCTCCCCGGGTGTATGATGCAGGGGCACCTAGTCAAATTTTGTAAATATGGTCAATTGTGGGATCTTTGGGTGTTTTGAGTCTTGTTTGGTGTAACAAGGTCACAATAGACCATTTTCAATGTACTTGAGTCTCATGGGGTCAGTTTTGGTTCAAGTCGTCATTTTGTTGCAAAAAGTGTAATGCAATTTTGCATTTTTGTCATGTTTTGGAAGTTGAACGGTCATGTGGTTCAAAAAGTGGTTATGAACTATTGGTTTGGTGTTGAACAAGTTTAAATATGTCTGGAAAAATTTGAGGTAGGGTTCTATTGAAAGTTCTTGTGTTCAAGAAATAAAGAAACTTCATTTTTGTGTAATTTCTAGTGTAAATTTGTTGCTACAGGCATTGGCACAGCTTCGTACAATCAATAATTGATATAATGTGAATTGGATTTGATGGTTGAATGAGTTAAGAGTGTTTTGGTTTTGATTTGAGTTGATTCCATAAAGTTTGAAGGATTTTATAAGAAAATTACTGAAAGAATTATGAAAACCCTAGGTTGGAAGGGTTTGAACAAGAAAATGGAATAAATAACCATTCCACCAATGAAAACTTCTGCAAATCAATGGAATGGCTTTAGTTAGGGTGGTTTTTAGTTTGGTAGTGATTTTAGATGCAGGGGATGGAGTTAGGGACCTGTTCGTGCAAGCCCTAGCCTAATATCTCAATGTATTAGGCTATAATTCATAGGTAGAGGTAGGGTTTTGACATTTGGTGAGTTTGCAGATGTTCCTAATGATAAAAACTATTGTTTCAAACCCCATGTGATATGTCCATTGGGAATGAAGATTGGTGATTTGGGAAAGGTAAATTACATACTTGCTTTATAAAAGAGGCCTAATTGGGCTGAAGGGTAGCGTAGCAGTCCATTTTTGAATTAGATGTTCTGAAATAAGTATATGCACAATTTGGATATGTCTAAGAGGGGAATAAAGGGTATCTTAAATGGTGACTAATTCTTGGTTTGAGGCCTTCTCTAAAAGATATGCTCAAATTTCACTGTTTTATGTGCTACAAACAAAATTGAGGAAATTGTGGGAAAACACCAAGTTAGTGTCTTCAAAGTGAAAAGGTTGTTCAAAATTGATTGAATTGTGATTGATTTGACAAAATCCTCCCTATTCTACATCAGCAACCTTATCAAAGTGGGATGAAACTCAGAGGAAGAGATTTAAGGCCATTGGTGACAAATACAAGGCATAGATCAAAAGAGATATCATCTAGGTATAACTAGATCAATATACTACTGAGAGGGATGGGATACATGTGTAGCTAGCCTAGGTGATAGGGAAGAGGGATGGGTCTGGCATGGAATGGGATACTGAGGGGATTTTGGAGATAGAGAGTAGAAGGAACACTCAAAGGATTAGAGATACAAATCGTAGGACCTTTAAGTCCACTGTGATGGAGATCATGATTCACACAAGAGGATTTTATATTATATATCCCATAAGGAGAGATCAATGTCTCTAGAGTAGCAAGCACTCAAATTTTTCGTGAGTTGGAGTCCTGAGGAGACTACCGCTAGTGATTCATATCGATGGGGGCCATCACTAGTACAACTTACCACGGTGCTGGTTAGGGCCATCACAGCATACCTAGTATATTTGAGCCATCACCACTTGAAGTCATTTTGAGGGAGGAAGCACATCTTAGCACTATGTACCTAGATTTTGTAAACTCAGATATTTTGGCCTATGATTCATGTGTTACCCAATTTTCACCTACGGGCTCAACCAGGTGGGGTAACCTATGTTTTCGAGTGTTCATGAAGGCCAACTGAATGAATGGTTCCATCTGGGTTACTTTTTCTAACTTGTTTGCTTCTTGTGCAGCTGCGGGGGGAAGGTTATGTTTTAAAAATTCTGCACGTGGATTAAATGTGGCTTTCTTCCCATGAGGGCTGAGCCCGCGTGTTCGGCGAGCAAGAGTCTTCATCTTAGGTTCCGTTCTCGAGCTTTTCCCTCTTCGCTTTTCATGCCTTTTCCCCTTTGTTCTACCAGCGAATCGATCGAACCCCAATCCTAGAACTTTTTCCAAAAGTTCTGTAGTTTCTTTATTTTGTTCCGCTTCCGGTTCTAGTTCTGCGCTTTGTGTTTGTTTTCTTTTTGACTCGCGCTTTTAATCGTGGGTGGTTTCATTTTCTATCTTGTCCTGCCCCGCTTATTTTCCTTTATTTTTGTCGACCTTAGTGATCTGGACTGGACCGAACCTCGGAATCCTTCTGTTCCAGTTCGCTTTTGTCTCGGCCCCGGTTTCCGTCTCATAATATTCTGTTTGTCTTATCCTTTGTTCTCTTTTTTCTCGGTCTGGGTGTTTCCTCCCTTCTTCTTTTCTTCCTTTTTTCATTCCTTTCGTTGTTCTTTACGTTGTCGAGTATGGGTTTGGGATGGAACTTAACTTGAAATTTAGATGAAAGTCGCTGTCGACGAGCCAATTCTCTATGTTTGATCCTGGCCATGTTTTGGCATCCTTGGGTCTTTGTTTTTCTGTGTGCCTTGGGTTTTCTTTTCCTTAGGCACTTTTCTTCATTTTTCCGGACTCGGGATTGAAACTGAAACCGAGCTTGGAACTTTTCCAAAAGTTCTAGTTCCTGTTTCTGTTCCAATTCCGATCCCTGTTCCGCACTTCTTTTCTTTGCTTTTTCGTTGCCGGTGGTTCGGGGATGTCTCCTCCTCTTTGTTCTTCCTTGTGTTTTTCTTTCTTCCTTCGTGCCTTGTATGTTGTCGGGGGTGGGTTCGAGACGAAATCCTAACTTGAAACTTGATGAAAGTTTCAGGTCTGGATTTGGTTCCTGGGCTCATTCCTACTTGCCTATTATGTTTGGTCCTCCTCTCCGGCCCATCCCTGCCTCCATCTTGCCCCTTGCCAGCTTTGAAGGGACTTGTGAAAGGTTTGGTCTTGCTGCAACATCTTGGGCCGAGAAGTAGCTGATCTCGGGTTCCTGGCAACTGCTTGGTTTTTCCCCTGCTCTGACTCCTGTCCTATTTTGGTTTGCATCCCGACTCTGACTCCGCCAAGGATCCAAGCTCGGGAAACATTGAAGGGGTCGCTATGAGGTCTCGCCGACCCGATGAGGTCTTGCCGAAATGAAGGGAGCTCGAAGTGAAAGAAAGGAGATCGGTAGGACTCTTGGCGTTCGTTGTAAAGTCTTGTCAACTAAGAGAGTCTTGCCAATGGTTTTTTGTGATATCAATATAGCTCTGACCGGTCGCCATGAGGTCTTTTCAACCGTCATATATCTTGCCGAATGAAATAGGTATGTCGGTATGACACACCAAAACCCATCGCTAATTCTCTTTGACGATTGTTGTTTGTCTTATCGTCGCGGTCTAATCGCGATCTGGAGACACAGTTAGTGTCTCACCGGCATGCGATTCTAAGGAAGTGACCTTTGACCATCTTGGAATCTACGTGGCACAAATTCAACCAATCAGAAGGTGCTAGGGAAAATCATGGGTAGTTTGATTGATTGACTTCCTCGTAAAGAATGATCAACATAATGTGCGATGGTATAGCTCTGGAAGCAACATGTTTTGAACTGACGGTAAATATGATGCGGCTTCCTCAAGGGGTCAACTTGTCAAAGATTTGAGCAAGAAGAACGCAAAGAGGACGAGGGTCATGAGTCACTATAACAAATTTCGGGATGTCAGCCTAGTAAAGGTGGGTCGACATTAATGACTTTCATGCCGCAGTAGCATTCAAAAGCTGCCCGACGGCATCGGTGGCCGGACACTAGGGTCAGAAGTTAATGTGACTATTGTAAAGATCCGGCTATGCCTAGGAGCGAAGCCAATCATCGCAAACAGTGGTATGTACATTTCTAATGCTTCTATTAACTTCTATTCCAAAGTAATTCTCCTCAATGATGCGGTTCAGGCACACTCTATTTTTGATATTTTTGTAAAAACCCTAGGGCGGGGGCCACACCTTGGTTTTGGTATATATTACATTTTTTCCTTTTTTGTAAAGTAGTTCTTGGTTAGGAGATTGTTGAAAGAGCATTATTCAGACTTTGTAACTCATTTTCATGAATACTATAGATCTGTAACACAGAGACTCCTTATTTTCTCAATAGAAAGTCATTTCCTTCACAGATTTTCTTTGTTGTTTTAGTGACTAGTTGTGAGTTACATGATAAAATTCTGTGTGATCCTTTATTTTATCAGATTCCTTCAGTACTAGATGCAAAGGATATTATGTCATAAAGTGGTTTATGTTAGTGATCTCTTTCTATTGCGTTTATATCTGTGAAAACATCTTTGTTTTCCTTGTGTTAAGCATTAGAACAGTCAGAACCTTACATAGACTCATTTTTTATAAACATAAATCTCTGTATTGTGAGATTGTTTAGCTCTATTGAGATTTTCTGTGAGTTTTCTGCAGTATTGTCATATTTTTATCTTTGGTGTATCACCTGTTAGTGATAGGTTTTAAATTCAAGTATATCCTTCTTACTCTTTTCCTTATCATTCTTTAGTTTTCTCAAGATATCTTAAGGGGAACCAGCCCATAATCTGGAGGTCCACTTCATTCCTAGGTCACCCACAACCTCGAAGTGTTCCCATGTGTCAATAGGTTGCTATAGTTGATAGCTTAGCAAGGGTGCAAACTTTATTTGACAACACTATGATCTATGTATATTTATGGCTCATGTAGCCCATGTATAGATTATGACATGACATTATATTATGACACATCAAGTATTTTTTGACACATTTTATGAGATGAGATCAGATTTTGATGGGTTATGTATATTATTGATGTTATATGATGATGTTTTGATGTTTATTTTTTTAATGTCCTTCTGTATGAGCCCATGATTGTGATGATATGATGATGATACAGATGTTATGGATATGACTTGATTTTTATTTTTATGTGATTTTATGAAAAATTTATTTTATAAATGTGATTTGATCATAATGATTAAAATTATGATTATGATTAGAATGATTTAATGATACGATGGATTTGCTATAATGATGATGATATGATAGTATGATTATATGCATGCTATGAATTATATTTGTGTGTTCAAGAAATGCGTGTATGCAATGATGATAATTAGACCATTGATCAAACAACAAATGAAGCCTATAAATGGGAAAAATGCAAGTAGGGTAGATATATGCAAGATAGATATTATATGATAATAAAAAAATAATTTGTACTTTGGTTATGCCATAAAGAATGTAAAGAGAAATCCTATTTTGATATAGCAAGTGGATATTATGCACCAAATAATAAGGAACCAAGATGACTTTGTATCCCTTGCATGCACTTTGACTCTGCAAACAAAAATAAGTTGTTCAAGTGCTCATACCATACATATGAAAACCTTGTCAAAATATGTGAGGAAGTAAGATTTAGAGCATGAAGATTCTAATGCATAAAAGTTATGAATAACCTAGTATGCAAAGGATGCTTGTTTATGCAAGAAGCTACCCCAATCACACACAAGGAAAGTATTCACCATGGTTGTATTAAAAGAACATCCCAAAGACGAAAAAATAAAAAGTTTTTGTTCTCATTCATAGAAGACATATGGAAACCTTGTTGGATCTATGTGAGAGATCAAGACATAGAGCATACTATTCCTATTACATAAAATTTATGAGTAACTAGATATGAAAAGGACATTTTGTGCATACAAGAAGCTACCTCAAAATGCACAAGGAAATTATTTTCCATGGTCCTATTATAAGAATGCATCACAAACATAGAAAACACAAACAATCACCATGCCCCATTCCAAGCTTCTCTAAATACACCAAGATATGGAAATATCAAGGTGGCGTTGAACAAGTGCGAGAATGAGACAAAAGATAAGTAAACAAGAAGAAGACCCATTGACAAACAAGTCAACAACCATGATATCTCTTGCCAAAAAGACATGCTCAATTTATATAAGGCACATTTTAGGAGAGATATTTCTGTTAAGGCTTCAATTGATTGGATGATAAATAGATAAAGATAGATTAGGAAAAAATCTATGTAGGAAACATAATTAGTTCAATAACAATATCTTGCTTAATATTTTCATGAAAGATTTATGTTTTAGGTAATGAACAATTTTCTTTTATTTGAATGATGAAGTGTGGTAACATGTGTGCAAATTGTACTCCCAAGATAGTGACATAGATCCAATCCAATAACTAGTTCAAGGGAAAGGTACCCTCGGTTGGGCATAAGATCATTTATTATGAGATGGATAAATAAAGCGAAACTTCATTATAATAGTTAGATAGGTGAGATAATAGACATTGATAGATAGGTGGATAGGTGAAATAATAGTAAGCTTATTATGAATCATATGTACATACAATTATTTTAAAAAAATAGGACACTCTGAGGGTCAAGCAAAGAAACTCTTAAGATAAATGACATTAATAAGTTCTTCTAAGGGCCCCCCTTCAGGTGTGGTAAGTTGATAAGCCCCAAATCTACGGATTGTTATGATAACAAAAGGTCCTAACCAATTAGGCTCAAATTTATCTTTCTTATCTTGGTGATAACTATGACAAAGGTGATTTTGATAAGATTGTAAGTGATCTAACAATTTGAGATGTTTTTCATCAAGTAGCTCTAACTCATGCAATCTAAATACTCAATATTCATAATCATCAATGAGATGTTGCAAAAAGACTCTTAGAGAAGGAAGGTCGACCTTGATAGGAAAAATGGATTTAGTACCAAAGACAAGCAAATAGGGAGTGGCTCCTATAGGTGTGTAAATACTGGTATGATAGGCCCACAAGATAGGATTAATTTGTAAGTTCCAATCACGGCTAGCTTCATTGACTATATTTTAAGGATATTCAAAATAGTTTGTTTGAGGCCTTAGCTTGACCATTACCTTGTGGATAATATGGAGTGGAACAATGGTGTTGGATAGGAAATTGTTAGAAAATATCACAAGCATCTTCATTTTTGAAAGGCTTACCATTGTCAATGATGATCGCAAGGGGGATACCATAATAAAAATTAATATAATTTAAGATAAACTTTGCTATTTTTTCTAGTATTGGATTGGATCATGAATACAACTTCTATCAATTTCATGACATACTCAATGGAAATAACAATGAGTCTATGACCATTTGATGAAGGGGGATGGATTTTTCATATGAAGTCGAGTCTCCATTGTGAAAAAGGCCAAGGAGTGGTTATTATTTGCAAATATTGTGTGGGTGTATGAAGCAAAGCCTCATGTTATTGAAATTGGCAATATTTCTTAACAAATTGTAGAGTGTCCTGTTCCATAGTTGGTCAATAGTAGCCTATTCTTAGCAACCTTTTAACAAGGGTAGAACCACTAGAATGTTCCCCACAAATCCCTTCTTGCACATCATGTAATGAAATTTTAGCTTCTTTCAAGTTTAGAAATTTAACGAAGATACCATTGAGGCTCCTTCAATATACTTTATCAACAAGGATAATGAAATGGTAGGAAAAATATATGAATATTTTATTTTGGTTATTGGATAGATTGGATGGAAGGGTGTTATCACAAAAGTGTGTAAACATCATGATACCATGGAGAGTTAGGACCAACAAGTTCACATACTAGTTTAAATTTTGGAACATTAAAAGATAAAATGAAAAGTTGTTCTACCAATAACTCACAACATTGAATATTATGAGGCATATCTAGGAGAGAGACAATAATCACCATGGCATTAGGTGATTTATTTTTCAACCTTGGGATTTTTTCAAAAGGTGTGTCCCAAAATATATTATTTAAAACTATCTACATTCTCTTGTAGGGGAGTAATTTTTCATATTTTGTTTGATAGTCATCATTTACTTGCCTTATGCCTAATTGTGAATCTCCATAGACTTGAAGCTCCTTGATGTGCCATTGAATAGCCATCATAAGTCTAGTGATTAAAGCTTCATATTTAGCCATGTTATTTGTACAAAGAAAGGCTAATCAATATTATTTTGGGATACAATCTCCTTATGGAGTGATCAAAATAATTCTAGCTCTTGATCCATGTTGAGTGTATGAGCCATCAAAGTATAGCTTCCACAAGTGAGGTGAAGTGAGTGTGAAAACACTTTCATCCAAGAATTTTGAAATTAATTGATGATCTAGATCACCTCTATAGGTGAATCTGCTAATTGATCGATAATTATTTTCACTTTAATAGCCTTATGATCCACATATTCAATGTCAAACTCACTTAGGATTATGACCCATTTTTACATACGTCCAGTACGTGCAACCTTAGATAAAAGGCATTTTAATTAGCCAACCTTAGAGATGAGCTTTGTTTGATGATTAAGCATATAATGCCACAATTTTTGCGATTCAAAAATAATGACAAAACATGCTTATTCGATTGGAGTATAGTTAAGCTCATATCCAACCAATGTATGACTAATATAATAGATGGTCATTTTCTTTCCTAATTCAACATGTTGTGCAAGAAGATCACCTAATGCAACTGAAGTGGTAGAGATGTATAATAACAAAGGTTTCTCTTGAATAGGTGGCATTAACATTGGTGGATAAGCTAGATAATATTTCAATTGTTAAAATTATTACTTAATTTTTTCATCCCATGTAAATGCGACATTCTTGTGTAAGAGATGGGTAAAAGGATGAAATTTATCTACTATTTGGGCAATGAAACACCTAATTGATTAAATTTTTCCTTAGAGAATGTGCAATTGTTTCAAGTTAGTTGGGGGAGGAATTTAAACTATTTTTTTTTACCTAAGTAGAATCCACTTCAATACCTCTATGAGAGATAATGTACCCAAGCAATTTTCCAGAAGTGACCCTGAAAACACACTTTTTTAGGTTTAATCTCAATTGACATTGTTCAAGTCTATCAAAAATTTGGTCACGGACCGCTAGGTGACCTTCTCTTGTGATAGATTTTCCTAGTAAGTTATCTATATAATCTTCTATGATGGTATAAAAAATGTCATGAAATATTATTGTCATGGCTCTTTGATAGGTAGCTCCAACATTATTTAGGCCAAAGGGCATTACATTCCAACAATAGGTTCCACAAGGTCATGTGAAAGCCATTTTGCGTTGATCTTTAGGAGTGATACATATTTGATTATATCCTAAAAAATATCCATTAAGGAGAGCATTTCATGCCCAACAATTAAATCCACAATCATGTCTATATTGGGTAAGGGAAAATCATCCTTAGGACAAGTCTTGTTCAAGTCTCTAAAATTGGTACATATGTGAATGTTCCTAGTGGGTTTAGAAACTAGGACAAAATTAGAGACTATCATGCCCTAAAATTTTCTCAACCAAAACCATACACAACTACCAATTTTTTTTCAACTTGCTGATACTATACTAGTTTTGAAGTAGATGTAAAATCGATGACATCAAGTTTACGATATCATCACATCGCTTAAACTCTCCTAGTTGCATTCTTATCTAAGTATTCAAATTTGAGATGTTCAACTTTTCCTAGGTATCCTAGAGTATAGAAATTGATCACCCTTTTAAGTTTGATGAGTTGATGAACTACTAACAATTACCAATTTCTCTTTTTCTAGCTACAATGTTTCCCTAGTATAGCTATAAAGAAAAATATAATTGCATAATAATAACTTGGCTAATTGAAAACTTCTTGACACTTTGTGATTGAATGAGGATTATAACTACATATGCAATCCATAAAAATCTTTGTAACAATAGATTTTTTTTTTCATTTCATACACGCTAAATTATTTTATTTGAATAATGCTAAGTGTACTTTCAAGTGCAAAGGATGATAATTTAACTTGACTATAGAAATTACTTTGAATTTCGCTTTACATAAGTTTTTAATGTGCAAATAATAACGCATAATGATTTGCATCATTTTAATTTATTGCTAAGTTTCCTAAATGGAACTTCAACTCCATCAACTTGAGGAGTTTTATTTCAAATTCTTTTTGTTTTTTTCCTCTAATACTCTATCCTTTAATAATAATTAAATACTTATAAAAGCTTACATTTAGTTATTTAGTTGTAAATTAGAAACTTTCTATTACATGATTTTTTTTCTTTTAACTCACCTGATGCATGTATTTATTCCCTATTTCAGTCTGCTGGAATTAAAACCCAGATCAGAAAACCATGAATTTAAAGTTTTAATGACTATTATCAGCTTGAATTGTGTTCTCAGGTTTCATTATTGCAGACTTTAATGTTTGATCTTATATTTAATATTCTTCATGGCATTGGTATTGCCCCAGATATTTGGGAGGAGTGTTTCAATTTTGCAGGCAGATACTGAAGAATCCTTGGCAATGTTTCCCATTGATTATTTTTCCAGATCACTGAATATCAATATCCCATTTCACAATTGCATATTTCAGAAATTATTCATTTTTGGCAGATAGAGGAAATTTTCTTTGGCTGATCTACTCACTTTCTGAGCAGTCTCGTTGCTTTAATAAAGATATTCCTTTCGTTTGAAATCAAAATTAAAATGCAATGGATTTAAATGGTTGTTTGTTTGTTTGATTTCCGAATTTACTTAGTTATCATTTGTATTGCAAAACATTGAACAGGTCGGCGCACCAGAGAACATGCTCATAAAGCTATTCGACATCCTGAACTTATGGTCTATGGCTTTTATTATTTGATACTGTTCTTTCTGCTAAGATTTTCAGATTGGCAACAAGATTCCAGTTTCTAATAACTAAAACAATTTTTAATGATTTTTTACATCAAGTTTTTAGATTTGATTGCGTAAGAATTTTTACATCTCTTTTGGATTTGATTGCGTAAGAAAATCAAATCCAGAAAATTGATGTAAATATTCATTATGGATTGTACTTGATATCTCTTCCTAATGATTTATTAAATACATTTGCTCAACGTAGAGATCCAAGTTTTAAGATGCAAGAATGTTACATTTAATAAGAGTTATTTTGTTTTCTAACATTTTAATTTGTGGTTTCTTCTTTATCCTTTTTAAGTCTTAGGAGTGTTTCGAGAGCAATTGAAAATTTGAGTTCACTTTTTATTTAACCTATTAAATCTTCCTTATAAAAAAAATTGCATTGTATCATAAACTTTTCTACACAGAAACATATATTTAAGCCATTTTTTCTTTTCGTGCTCTATTTACAATTAAACCAAGGAATAAAATTTTCTACTACCCTATTCTAACAAACAATACATTCTAATACACCTTAAATTCACAAGTAAATACAAAACTAAAACACATACTTTTTGATTATTAAATAGGTCTACAATACATGCTTTACAATTCAACTTAATCTTACTTTTCATTTACTATTACAAAATGAGGTTTGGATTTCACAAATAAGAATCTATAACAAAACTAATTGTACTTGATATTAAATGCTTCATTTAATTCCCTTCTCACAAGCTTGTATAACATTCCAATACAACCTTCGTAAAGATTTCTTTTCTAATTAAATGTACAGTTTTGCATGCAAGAAAGAAAAAGAGACATAAGCAATAATTCATATCTCATGAAATCTTTTCACTATGATAATGCAACTTAAGAAAATGTTCAGAATGCCACTATTTTGTCAACCCTTATTGCAAAGGTGTTACATCTCTTGCAAAATATTCATTAACTTGAAATACAATGCAAGACAAGATAAGGACATTCAATCCAACACACCATCTTTTCCCTTCCAAGAATCTTCAAGAAACTCCACAACAAACCTAAAAAGAACAAGTATGGAAAAACAAAAAATGCCAATGAGCTCTCCACCCATCCATAGGGCTGTTTAACAACCCACCCCCAAGCATGGGGTATTCACTTAGCTACATGAAACATCTCAACTCAAGACTCAAGCACAAGGACTATAATAACATTTTACACATACAACAAAACTCTCATATCAAGTCATTCACAAAAGTACAAATACATTTCTATCACATTGGTTTACTTGTAGGGAAACCCACTTAGGGGGAGTAGGGGCTCAACCAGACATGGGGAACATATATATAAACATCACAATCACATTTCCATAATAAAAATCCACATAATATCTACACCAACACCATAACACCACACCAATGCCACATCAACTCTATCCATATCAACACCCTTATTTCTCCCAACAACATATCTATAGAACATACTGGGATACTCATATCCCCATAGATGCAAGGGTACTCGTACCATGGTAATGGCCATTACCCATAAGGGATACTCTTATCCCAATAATGAAAATCCCCTATGTGTGGGAGCTACGCCCACTCGAAACCCTTACACATGGAGAACCAAAGACTCCTCTATACAAGACGGGGTCAATTCACCTAAAACAAACAAACAAGAACAACACATCACATACAAAAAATACATCACATCAAAAACCCTCAAATCATAAGGTGTTCCCACATGAAACCATCTTAACATATTATTGTAAATATTAAAGAAGAATACCTCACCACGCTATTATCCCATCAATGGTAGACTCTCTTGGATGGATAGCCTCCTCCTCTCTCCAACAATCTCTTCCTCCTCTTCCTCCCAAGAATTCCCAAAACAAAGATCACAAAAAAATGCAAATAAAAAAATGAGCAAGGTAACTTCTCCTCTCCATAAAGAAAGAGTTTTAAAGGGGAGGGAGAGATAACTTTCTCCCATAACCAACAAAACTACCCAACCACCCTCTCTTTTTTGCCACTTTTATGAGTGGGGGTAAAAGGAGGGTTCAAACACTTTTTATACGATAAAAAATGATGAAAATAACATCCCAACTTATACATCTAGGTTCTAGGCTAACTTTTAACACATAAAATACACTCCAAACCTCTTAAAAACGCTTTAAAATTCACTTAAAAAAATTGCAAATCAAAACTTGCACAAAACATAACCATATAACACATGACACTTAAAATAAATCACATATTCCCACAAAATGATTAATAAACCATAGCATCCCATGCCTAGGTCCTATTTCACACAAGACAACACAAAGTGGTTAAGTGTTCTCATTAATTACATCAACATTTAAATCTTTGTACACTCAACGAAAAGTTGTTAGTATAGTATAATTATATGTACCAACATAAAACCATCATAATCACATATCATCATAAATCAACTATTCAATCTTAGATAACATATACAATACACCATTCCACAAATGTAGTAATCACAATGAGAGTATTAAAGATCATTACATGAACAATATAAAACATCACATCCATAATTATATCAATACCTTCCAAAATATGCACCAGTCTAATCATCAATCATGAAATCCTATATCATATCAAATATCATCCTTAGTAAATGAATATGCATCAACAAAATATCTAGAAGATCACCAAAGGATCACACCAGAGGGCGTTGTATGAAACTGAATAATCAATCATACAATATATCATTCATAAGTAAGCCAATTACTAGTCACCAACAACCTTTATAAATTAATACATTGTATATACATAGTGCCACTACTAGCAACTAAATAACCATTAACCCATCATGATTGAACATCTCGTTCAACATATACTTGCATAATCAACACATTTGATTATCATAGATAAATCACAATAACCATTAGATATATGGAATTATTTCGTTAACCTTATCAAATTAAAAACAAGCATATGAACATCATTGATGTATAGGAACATCCATCACTCAAAAACTCAGGTATAGTATCCAAACATAGAGACACATAAAATATTAGAAAAGAATCATCAAAGACACATCAACTCACTAGGATCATAGAATGCTACACCCTTAATATTTGTGTACATCGAGTTATGAATAGTTAGCTTGTGGCTATCTTAACTCCTAATTAAGTCATGTTATCATTATTATATTATTATTTAGTTAGTTAGGTTGGCCTAGGGCTTATATAGGGGTGCCAGAGTCAGCCTAGGTGATATCATGGGCATAAATAGGTATATATAGGAGGCTGTGAGTCTTAGTTCATCATCATATTGTGAATTGTGTTCTCATTGGAGATATTTGGAGGTTTCCCCCCTTGAAGTGGCTTGTTATTCTCAGTTATTACCAAGTATTTGTAGCATATTTCATATCATCTTCTTCTAGTGTGCAAGTTATTTCATTACAAGTGTTAATTGTGCAGGAACACCTTAAGGTCTTTTGGAAGATCTTAGTGATTTTTGGCTTGTAGGTGGTTCTAGCCAACCACCAAGGGAATAAGGACTATGATATAAAGTCCCTAGGTTGTTTTTGAGAGTGTGTTAGGGTAGGTTTGGCTTAAAGTCTTGAACTTTATGAGTTCCTAGACAAATCTTGGCAATTTGAGCATTTTGGCAATGTTGCCTTGGCAATTTGGCCTAAAAGTTGAAAAATAGCATTAATATTGTTCTAAGTCCGACCCAAGGGTCCTAGCACGTGGGAGAAAGGTATATAAGATCATCCAAAATCTAATACCTGGGTTAGAAGTTCATTTTCACGAATTGAGACTTGGAGAGCATTTTTGTGTGATTGGAATTCAGCAACTTTTGAGTGCATTTTTGTGTTTGAGCCTTCATCCAGTCAAGAATGGATTGAAAGGACTAACCTAATGCTTTGAGCATTTCATTTGTGTCATTTACTTACTGTACCTAGCATTAGATTAGTCATTTAGACCAACTGGTCAAGGTTTTGCAAGTTTTTGGGTTTTTGGACTCACTGCCGGTTTGGGCCAATTTTGTGAATAATGAGTCCCACTTGAATTCCCGTGGCTTTCCTCTCATGGCCACTTGGAATCAAGCTGGGGACTGTGTAAATAATGTACATACAGTTTTAGGAGTCTTTGTTTGCAGGGGAAGTGAAGAAACTATCAAGCACTAGGCAAGTGCAAGTGCATTCTGGCTAGTGGCTTGGAGAGGACAGCAGTAAAGAAAGCTGCTAAATGGATTGGTTTGTGCCAATCAAGAGCATGGGAGTGTGGGCACATGTATTCCAGACATGTGTGTGCAAGGAGGAGAGTTGAGGAGGTCATTGAAGCCCTCAAAGTTGGGAAAAGGAGCTAAAACCCTTGAAACCCTTGAAATTAGGGAGGTATGAGGACAGTCATATGAACGGCCACTTAGGAGACCTTTCACCTAGTA
The DNA here is from genome assembly GCA_007258455.2 of Sequoia sempervirens. Lineage (NCBI taxonomy): Eukaryota > Viridiplantae > Streptophyta > Pinopsida > Cupressales > Cupressaceae > Sequoia > Sequoia sempervirens. Next base: position 134,325 of record VDFB02358290.1, on the reverse strand, counting down.
AATATTGAAGCCTAGGGTACCACTAGAAATAATATCAAAAAATATTTTGGGGTTGTTAAGACTATTTTTGAGAAAAGCCAAGAAAATGGGTTTTAGGAGGCCTAGTTGGGGCAAAAGGCTACAAGGCCTAAAATGGAGTTTTTCGAGAAAGCAATGGGAGAATGGTGAAAGAATCCAATGAGATGGATCAGTGAGGTGTCAAATCAACAAAGAGACAGTAGAATAACCTTTCCTAGCCCCTAGAGTGGTTAGGACACTTTGGGTCAGTTTGGAGCCCAGGGAAGCCTAGTGGCGAATTGAGAGTAATGGAGAAGAATTTGAAATTGGTGGAGAGTCTTATGAGGTGAGAGGGGTTTAGGAGAGATCCATCAATAGGGTAGAGAGGAATACCCTAGGAATACCAAAGAATAGGTCTTGGGAAGAGCAAGAGTGCTCTTGAAAGGTAAGTCTCCCCATTAGTTATTAGAGCATGATTTTGGCACCGTAGAGGCAAGACATCTTCTCAATATTGGAGATGATTTTTGGAAGAACATATATTTAAAATTTTAGTGATTTTTTTCTTTTATTTTTAAAGGATTTTTGAAGACCATATTAAAGAAGATACAATCCATATTTCAGAGGGATTGGAGCAGAATTGAGTGAATTATTGCAAAAATAGGGTTTCTGCACATTTTTGGAAGGTGCATATCTCTCCAATACTTCCAAATTAGAGCTTGATGTTTAGTGTATTTTTGAAGAAACAATAGAGGAGCCTACAATAAAAAATTTGGAGAAATTGAAGTAGAAATAAGCGAGTTATTGCAAAATTAGGGTTGCCAAAAAAATCTCTCTCAAGGCTGCAAATTTGTTAATTTCTTGGAGTTTTTTTTGGGTAAGTTTTATTTTGGTCCCAGTAAGTTGTAGTAAATTTTTTAGAGAATTTAAGCTTAATTTGTGTGATTTATTTCAAAATTATTGGTTTCCATCATGACGAGGCTTGCAACAAGGGGAAAAAAGAATGTTGTCACACTGGGGAAAACCCTTGATAAGGATGGGGTAACAATAGAGGATATTAATCCCAATGAGGAAATTAGTAAGGTTATGGAAGAAATTTCCTCAATGAAGATAGATATGTGTGACCTAAGAGGAGATATATTGGACATACGAAGCTTGTTAAGCACCTATATGAATGCACCAAGAAAGGAGTTCTCAAGTAACCAAGGTAAAACTTTTAGGTCAGCTAATCTTGACCCAAATGTTAATACTCCTATGTGATCTAGGAATTTGATTCCAAAGGTGGATATGTGCAAGTTCGATGGTAAGGATCCTCTAACATGGATAAACCAAATGGAGATTTTTTTTAAGTACATCAAGTCCCAAATGGACAAAAGGTCATGATGGCTTCCATATATCTAGAACCAGATCAATTAATTTGGTATCATTGGATTTGTACTCATCAAAGGCAAAACAGTCTCACTCTCTCATGGTCAATTTTTACGGATGAACTCTAAGCACAATATAACAATAGTGTGATAGACAACTGTTTCAGCTAGCTTGCTAAACTTCAACAAACAAGATCCATTAAGGATTATATTCAAGGATTCCAAAATATATCCTTAAGAGTGGATACAATTACAAAGGAGAACTTGAATGATTTATTATTGGGTGGTCTCAAGGATCACATTCAACATGAGGTGTGCATGTTTAGTCCTAACTCTATAAACGAGTCTTTTATCTTAGCACACAAGGTAGAGGAGAAGTATTTGATTCCTAAGAAGCAAGGGGCTAATTTGATAAGAGAGAAAGGATATTCAACACCTTATCTTCCTCAACCTACTAGGCTGACTCCACAACAAATTGAGGAGAAAAGAGAAAAAGGATCATGTTTCAATTGTGATAGAAAATACAATTGTGGACATAAATGAAGTGAAAAAAAAATGTTTATATTGAAGGTCCAAGTGAGGAAGAAGAGGAGGAACCCGTATTAGAGGATGAAAGGGAGTCGAATGAGGAATAAAATGATTCCCAACCAATCATTTCTTGTCATGCACTCTCAAGTTTTAGTGCTCCACAAACTCTCAAGGTAGTGGGTTTCTTAAAGAAGCAGAAAGTAACAATGTTAATTGACTCTGGTAGTACTCATAATTTCATCAACAAAAATTTGGCTTCTTGTCTAAATTGTTTTATATATCCAGCTCCAAAGTTTCAAGTTTTGATTGTAGATGATGGTACTATTAGTTGTTCGGGGAAGTGTCATAGCATTAAACTATCCATGAGAGATTATCACCTTGATAGTCCAATGTATGGGATATCCATGGGTACAACAGATATTATTTTGGGAGTACAATGACTTACTACTCTAGGAACAATTGAGATGAACTTCCAAGAACTATTCATGAGATTTCAATGAGAAGGAAAATATAGTACAACTAAAGGAAGTTGAGGAAGGGTTTTCCCTGTTAAAAGCTCTATCAAATATGAAAAATTGGATTAAAGAAGAGTTGGTGATGGATTTTGGCCCAATTATATTTCGGTAGAGTCCTCTGCAGTCTAAGGTTTCCACCATCTAGATTCTGGGGCAATGTGATGGTAGTCACTGGAGTGGTTTTAAAAGAATATGCCTATGGGACTTCCTCCAAAGGTATCCATGATGCAATATGCCCACAACTAGTTCTAGGAACCAAACCACTTAATATCGGACCCTGAGTACCCATATACAAAAAAGTGATATAGAAAATATTTTTGAAGAGATGCTAGAGGCAGGAATTATTAGGCATAGCTAAAGTGCTTACTCCTCACCCATGGTCATGGTGCATAAGAAGGATGAAACTTGGTGCATGTGCCCAAACTATAGAGTGCTCAACTTGTACACCATCAAAGATAAGTTTCCAATTCCAATCATTGATGATTTTCTAGATGAATTGAATGGAGCTATGTATTTTACAAAGTTAGATCTTAGACCCAGGGTTTATCATCCCAAATTAAAATAGGAAAAATATTTGTAGAAAATATTTTACAGGACTCATGGGGTCATTATGAGTTTTGTGATATGTTTGAGTCTTAAAATCACCATCTACATTCAGGAGTTTGATGAATTCTATTTTAAAATTCAGGAAGTTTATTGAGAGTGTTCTTTGTGATGATACTTGTTGGTTATACAGCAAGAGACATGGGAAGAACACTTGTGAGATAATAAGATCAAGCATTACAGTTCTTGAAGGTCATCAACTCTATGCCCATGTAATCAGAATACTTTTCTCAAAGGAGGTTAGATTACAGCTGGGACACATAGTTTCCACATGTGAAGGGGGTAAGGTGGATCCCTAACAAATTAAGAGAATTGTAAATGTTGGAATGGCCTATTCCAAAAACCATTAACAAATTGAGGGGTTTCTTGTGACTATAAAACAACATGTCTGCTAAGCTCATCTTCTCTGTGTTCATAAAATGAAGGACAATTCAACGTTGCAAAATATATTTGAACTAGTCAAGAAATATTTGAATGAAATTGGAGGTATGGATGGCTTGAAAATTTTCAAAAAGTTGGTGTGTGTAGGAGTTGCATTAATGCAAGGTCATAGGACTGATGTTTGCACAAAGTTACAAACTACTTGTGCACCATACATGCTTGGATCTCATTGCATGGCCCACATAATGAATTTAGCATTTAGAATTGTAAGCAAGTATCCTATAGTACAAAATTTGAAAATCTAGTCTGCGAGCTTTATGCATACTTCTGCTAAAATCCCAAACATTTCACAAAATTTTAAAATTTTGATGAGGGAATAATAGCAAGAAACAATTTTCTTAAGGATTTTGATACCAAATGGATCTCCTTTCATGGACCAACATAACAAGTTCTTTTAGAATATTGATCCTTGATTGGAGTAATGTATGAGCATCACAACATAGTAGACAAAGCTCCTGACCTCTTACATAGGTTAAGTGATATAGAGATACTCTTGACTTTAGCTAGTCTTCTCCCCATGCTAGATGAAATGAAAAATCTTGTGAAGAAAGAACAAGATAAAACTATTTATATATATGAATATACCAAACTACATAGAATGACATGCATGGCCCTCAATCATCTATGTCTAAATCTAACTTCTAAAATCCTATTTTTTTAAGTTGATAGAAAATTACAGATTTGAATCATCCTGAAAATTATTTATAGCTTCATGCAAGTGGGAAATTATGTATCTATGGATGTGGATTTGAGATACCAATGCACCATTGTACGACAGTCAGACACTCTATCAGAGAAGTACTTATTAAAAAGGAAGCTTTTTAACGAAATTGTTAAATCTGTTAGTGATAATTTGAAGGTAATTACAAAATCTCTTTCTGCGGAGATTTATAATAGATTACCTTGAGAATATAATACTTGAATAAATACCATAGCTATTGTGTATCCTCAATTTTGGATTCCAAGAAACTGAGATAGCCCAAGCTATTTTCATGATAAAGTAATTTTCTTGGCCGAGCACTTTTCAAAAAGTGTAAAATACAATGAATAGACAATAGAAGAAATTATAAATGGAGATAACCTTAGAGAACAATGTAAGAATTTTGCAAGAAGTATGATGGAACAATTTGATTCCATGGGGAAGCCCATGAAAGCAAGATCAATAACAAAGGCTTGGACAACCTTAGGTCAGGGTGAAATATTGTGTGGTTCGATATCCGATATTTTAAACTTGTTGATTTATGTTAAACAATGATATTAGGGTTGGTGGAGGATGGGAGAGTTTTTAGTTCATTAATGTTTTTGAAATCAAAGATAAGAAAAAAACTAGATAAGAATTTGGAAAATTGCTTAAGGGTGTTTGGAACTGCGTATAATGTCAAAAATTTTCCTTTTGAAAGGGCACTCACAATCTGGAGGTCCATATGCAAAAGAAGAGGGTTGTGCAACACTTCAAACGTTGGTAGTGGTGGCACTAGCAGTGGGATAAATGATAGTGACACAATGAATGTTGAATTTGAGATGCAGGGTGAAGAAAATGAAGACTAGACTCAGAATCAAGACGTCTCTTTTACTTTATCTCAAGTTGAATGTCAGTTTGAGGACCCTGACTTGATTTAGAAAATGGAAGTGAATTAGCAGTTTTTAGGTATTTATACTACACTTCATGAATCATATTCCAAACTATAGTTGATGATATTTTATATTGTATTCCATGAAATTGTGAATCATTGCACTTCATGATATTTTATTTTATATTGCACTTCATGAATCATATTCCAAACTGTAGTTGATGATATTTTATATTGTATTCCATGAAATTGTGATATTCTATATTGTATATTGTATTCCATGATATTGAATTTGATATGTGATTCTACATCATTTTTCACAGTTTATGAATTATTTTGATCAGTGCCTTATTCGTAATTGAGTCAGAAAATGAAATATACTCCTACAACATACCAACTCATAGTCATGGCTTCTTATAATCTCACTACCTTACAATGAGAAACCAAGCAAAGAACAACATGTTGGTATGTGGCGACTGATCATGCTATACTGTACACCCCGGCATGTATCCTATTTTTTCGCCGCACCAAAAAAGGGAAAAATCAACGAAAAAAGAAAACCCCAATTTGTGAACCCTAACTGGAAGCTCTGCTTGTTAAAGAGGTTCGGACAAAATGATGAAAACATTATTCACAAGATTGTAATAGGTTGCACCGATAATAAAATCATTGATGGCTGCAGTTTGGTGGATGTAGCCAAGATTGGGTGAACCACTAAATTATCTGTGTTATAATTTATTCTATGTGTGTTTTAGTTTCTATTTATTACTTAAATTGCATTTAATTGTTAGATATCTACCTTTCTAACCCTAACAAGTGGTATCAGAGCGGTTGTGTTTCGATTATTGTCTGTAGGAAGGTCTCACGGTTGAGTGGGAGTAATGACATATGAGGGTAAGAAGGTTGAGAAGTTTAATGGGAGAACTATCAGTTATGGAAGATGCAGATGGAGGACTATCTCTATCGGGATTTATGGTATTGAAGGAAACTAGAATAGAATGTCTGATGAGGACTGGGAGATTTTGATAGAAAGGCTCTTGGAAGTATTTGTTTATCTTTTACAATCAATGGCATTCAATATTACAACAGCCAAGACAACTCAAGAGTTGATGGAAACCCTGGTGAAGTTATATGAAAAGCCTTCTACTTCAAATAAGGAATTTCTTATGAAGCGTTTATTTAATATGAAAATGGTAGAAGGTGGGTCAGTTACTGTCATTTAAATGAGTTTAATATGGTCACTAGTCAATTAACTTTGTAAAAGTAAACTTTGATGAAGAAGTTAGGGCTCTTTTGATTCTGTGTTCTTTTCCTGAAAGCCGGAATAGCTTGGTAATGATTGTTAGCAATTTTGTTTCTGGTTCAATACATTGAAATTTGATGATGCTGGGTAAGTATTGACGAGGGAAACAGAGGGAAAAGCTGTGGAACATCCACATTGTAAATCTGTTTTGAATCAGCAATAGGGAAGAAATAAAGGATATGTCGTCCAAAATCATCAAAGTCAATGAGGAAAATTAAGGACAAAATGTCCTAATCTAGAGAATTATAATTACCGGGTAGTCGCGGGTAAGCTGGCCATTTTGAAGAAAGATTGTAGTAATTAAAAATAAAGGAGACAAAAAGGAAGGAATAAAGAGGAAATGCGGTAAGTAATAAATCCGATGAGGATGCTTTGATTCTTTCCTTTGATAATGGTTATGATTCTTGGGTGTTAGATTCAAAATTTTCATTTCACCCGGAATTCACCAAATTTTTAATATACCATTTAAAAATCCCACAGAATTCGCCAAATATGGATTGATATAAATACAATCGAAACTGTCATTTATTCTTACACATTTTTTTCAATTCCGAACTTGTGAGCTCTCAATTTAGAAGTTGGACTTGGAACCTTGAAGTTGATCGTAGCCAAGTTACAAACTTAAAACACAAGAATTCTTGCATTAACGAATAGCAAGTCAGTGAAAACCTAAACTTAAAGGTGAGTGATCATTTCTTCATAGTGTTATAAGATTTCTTTATCTATTTTCCATTCTTGCTTCAATCTTAAAGATGATATTGAGTAGGGAATGAGATCTATATTCTATGTCCTTAAACAAGAAGACATTTTTTTCCAGCTTTTATTTGAAGTGAGAGATCAAATGTCAAGTAACAAGTGCAAAAGGGTAAGACTCCTCAGGGTGGTGAAGGGATTGGGAGGCCATCAAAATGCCCAAAATAGAGTTACCATACGGTCTTACTTTGGAATTGAAAATTCTTTTGATCCATTAGATCAAGATGGAGTTACATCATCAACTCTTCCACCAAATATCAATGAAGAAGGCATTCACAATACCTAACCGCCATGGGAAGGTGGGATTTCATTGTGTTAAATGAGTCAAATGAGGATGGCAATACCACAAAATCTATTCCAAGGGATACCCTGGTTGGCCAAAAATGAGATAATTGACTTGGATGAAAACTTTGGGGCCATAGATGATGTTGGTATCAAGAAAAGAAAAGGAAAATAAAAAAGGGGCACAAGTGGAAAATGACAAGGAATTTTTAGCTTGATTGAGTGTCAAAGTATCCATTCATTGAACCAATGGAGAAAGGAAACAAAGATGAACCTCCAATAGAATGCAAGTGTATGATTTGTAGTTGGAAATGTAAAATAGACAAGAAGCTATATCTAAAGCTTGACATTATAGAAAAGCATATCGGTAAAGTTTATGAAAACAAATCATAGACGAAAAAGAACAATTGGTAGTATGATGGAAATCAAAGGAAGAATGTCTTCATGTTAAGTATGTTGTGGAATATGATGAGCATAAGCAAAGAATATTGAGCTTGCTGCATGTGGAGGTACAATTGAGGCTCAATTTGGAAAAGTAATGGAAGGATCACAACTAGAAAAATTGTTTAGATGAGTCTTGTTTTTCATATTTTTTCCAGAGGGTGTCCTATAACAGACTACCCAAAATGTTTTTATTTATTATCTTTTTTTGGGTGTTCCTCACTTTCCTAGCACACATTGGTCAGTAAACACTGGATGGGAATGGGCAAGCTGTCTTGCTACAGTGGAAAACAATATTTAAAGAAGAAAGTAAAAGAGTCAAACTTCATTGCACTATCTTTATATGAAGTTAATGCGGTAAATAATACTTCTTGGGTCTGTATGCATGTGTATACTATAAAACAACATGTCTGCTAAGCTCATCTTCTCTGTGTTCATAAAATGAAGGACAATTCAACGTTGCAAAATATATTTGAACTAGTCAAGAAATATTTGAATGAAATTGGAGGTATGGATGGCTTGAAAATTTTCAAAAAGTTGGTGTGTGTAGGAGTTGCATTAATGCAAGGTCATAGGACTGATGTTTGCACAAAGTTACAAACTACTTGTGCACCATACATGCTTGGATCTCATTGCATGGCCCACATAATGAATTTAGCATTTAGAATTGTAAGCAAGTATCCTATAGTACAAAATTTGAAAATCTAGTCTGCGAGCTTTATGCATACTTCTGCTAAAATCCCAAACATTTCACAAAATTTTAAAATTTTGATGAGGGAATAATAGCAAGAAACAATTTTCTTAAGGATTTTGATACCAAATGGATCTCCTTTCATGGACCAACATAACAAGTTCTTTTAGAATATTGATCCTTGATTGGAGTAATGTATGAGCATCACAACATAGTAGACAAAGCTCCTGACCTCTTACATAGGTTAAGTGATATAGAGATACTCTTGACTTTAGCTAGTCTTCTCCCCATGCTAGAAAATGAAAAATCTTGTTATTTTAAGAAGATAACATATTTTATGTTATATGTTGACATGCTTGTAAACATGGATCACATAAGTGATTAAAACAAATTAGCAAAATTTTTTCTATGAAGGATAACAAAACAAATCCTTGGTATGAAAATTTGTAGAGATAGGAAAAATAGGAAATTGTTTTTATCTCAGACTAATTATGTTGAAAAGGTGTTGCAGAGATTTCATATGGAGAATGCAAAATCTGTCAACACACCTTTGCATAGTCATGTTAAATTGACTAAGGATATGTGTCCAAAGACACAAGAGGAAGAAAAAATGTCCAAGGTACCATATGCTTCAGCTGTAGGCAGTTTAATGTATGCCATGGTATGCACGAGACCAGATATTGTACATGCCGTAGGAGTTGTCAGCAGGTATTTGAGTCATCCCGGAGTTGAGCATTGGAATGCGATAAAATGGATTCTTAGGTACTTGAGAGGTACATCTAATAAATGTTTATGTTTTGGGGGCTCTAATACTGATTTAAAAGGCTATGTTGACTTAGATTTGGTAGGGGATATAGATACTAGGCGGAGTACCATAGGTTATATTTTTATAGTTGGTGGGACAACAGTGAGTTGGATATCTCGATTGCAAAAGGTGGTTGCTTTATCCACCATATAGGTAGAGTATGTTGCTGCAACATGGGTGGCAAAGGAGATGATATGGCTGCAACTTTTCATGGATGAGTTGGGAAAACAACAGGTTGGAAATTACTTGTTTACATACAACCAGAGTGCTATACATCTTGTAAAGAATTCTGCCTTGCATTCTAAAACAAAACACATACAGTTGAGATATCATTTCATTCGGTCAGTGTTGGATGATGGACAAGTCAAGTTGGACAAGATACATACAGATGTCAATCCAACGGATATGTTTATGAAGGTGGTGACAAGGGAGAAGCTGAGCTCCTCTTCAACTTCAGTTGGCCTTCAAGGTTGAATTCAAGTATAATAGAGCAGCAGGGTCCAAGGTACTTATTTCTAGTGGGAGCTGCAAGTGCAACAGTGTCGTCCAGGATCAGTCTCCAAGTGGGAGATTGTTGGTATGTGGCGACTGATCATGCTATATTATACACCTTGACATGTATCCTATTTTTTCGCGTTGTCACTGAAAAAGGGAAAAATCAATGAAAAAAGAAAAAAACCTGATTTTGTAGAACCTTAATTTGGAAGCTTTTAAGCTTGTTAAAGAGGGGTTCAGATGGGGGTTACAACATGATGAAAAATGTGATTATTCGCAAGATTGTAATAGGTTTTTACACTGGATAATAAAATCATTGGATGGCTGTGGTTTGGTGGATGTATCCCAGATTGGGTGAACCATGTTAAATTCTCTATATTATAATTTATTCTGTGTGTTTTAGTTTCTCTGTTTATTACTTAAATCTCAATTGTTAGATATCTGCCTTTCTAACCCTAACACAACACTTATCACACTACTTATAAATTTCTATTGCATTGACATTCACACAATCTTTGATAAATAATTGAAATGAATAGTAATCCTTTCCTTGAATAGAAGCTAATAGTTCACCATCCATAACATAAACACATGATGTGATATGAAAACTTATAAATAACCCTTGATTATTTTGAGTCAAAAGATAGTGAATACAATGTTGGAGAGAAAGATAGGTCAATATTCAAAATTAAAGAAATACACTTAAGTATTTGAGTCATATTTTGTTATTATAGAGAAATATTACAATATTTCCTATATGTGCTATCAAATAGCTTAAACTGTGCAAAAAGAGCTTATAGAGAATGAGATGAAAGAACAAAAAATTAGAATGCTTTAAAATTTTGAATGAGGCTTGGGATTCCCTTGTATAACATAAGGGAAGCAACAAGCAAAGAAATGAAGAACCTCATCCCAAAACTTTTCAATAACCAAATTCTCTGATAGGGGGCATAGGAATAAAAGCATGGATCCACTCGCAGGCCGGGTAAAAAATTATACTTTTCATTCCATGCCTTAAACATATCCTCAAAAGGCCAATTATGAGCTAAGAGATTTTTTGAATTCTCCAAATTTTGATGATACTTGGCATCAAGTAAAGCACTAGCCTCTCTACAAAAAGTTTCCATCTTTTTTTTCTACATTGACCGTCTTGTCTGAATAGGAATCAAGCTGATTTAAATCAAGTTTGTCATCTTTGCAAACCAGAGGGAGGAGTGTGGGGATTAGAATATTGAAACTATCCTTCCATTTCTCTAGGGCCTTCAAATACCCATTATCTTCTAACAGGTAGGGTACAACCCTTTTGTCAACATTTATGAAAGAGTTCATTCTTGCTTGTGTAACTTCAATTATACTTTCCAAATACCCTTTATGATTCTGTAACATCTTGACAATCTCAAAAGTATGATAGATATTAGGTGGCGCATTAGATGTGTTTGTAGATTCCTTATACATACCTTCCAAAGATGAAAAAATTTAGGATTTAATTGTTCAAATATACATTTGAGCCACTTTTGATCCCCACTTGCTCTGGTAATGAAATTTCTCAAATTTAGATATGATGCAAGGGTATTTTCCAGCCTTCTTAAGATTTTAGACATTCTATGCTCCATGATGCATGTTGCAATGCACACATTCTCCTTTTGCTGATTCTGCTGAGCATTCTTCAACTACTCTTCCAACATTTGAATCTTTTCTTTAAGCTTAGTGTTTTCAATCATCACATGAGCAGGGGGTACTGTAGAAGAGGAGCCTACTTCCTACACACTTTCAAGAAGGAATGTTTTTGAGCCAATAATACCTACTATTGGTTGTAAGCTTCCATGAGATCATTATGTTCCTTTAACACTACATTAAGTCTATCTTGAAACCTTCAAACACTAGACTTGGAAACATCTACCACTAATGCAACAACTTCAGGGCACAAGTGTTAGACACCCTCTTTACAATCAAGATCCCTTTGATACCCTTACCCTTCGATGCTTCAACAATTGTAGGCTTGCTTGTAGTTGAGGCAAGGGCCCAGATTGCAAGGGCTTCCTAATGTTCAACAAACCCTGATCTTGATAAATGTACCATTCAAGGAGCAGTATTAATCCACTATCTTCCACCATTCTTCTCCCTTCGTCAGGTGTAATGTTTTTGCACTCAAAATTCATTTATGCCCTTACCTTTGCAGATACTTCATCATACTTTTCTCTAGGAACATCTAATTTTTCCAACTAAAGTATTTTAAGGTACTCCTCCCTCTTTGATCTCAAAACAAATTCTTTAAACTCTTGGGATTTTATAAAATCATCATCAGACATGAATTATGAACAAGCCAATTTCCTCACATCATTGAGGTTATCTCTCCCCATAGCCACGTCCAACTCAAACCTTTGTTGAAGAAGGCCAACAATATATGGTCTTGGGGGGGGATGGCATATATTTCTAAATTTCATCCATGGTGATATGAACATCTTCACTTTCATTTGGATTGATGAGATTTTCAACCAACAATGGCGGTTGCTCAACTTTCATCCTCTTCCGTGGTTGCTCTCTTGGGGGAGAACCAGAATCCACACAGATTGTTTGAGGAGAAGGAGAGGGAGTGACCTGTGGTGGGTCGGATTGCACATTTTCTCTAATAAAGGCCCTTGGAAAAGAGGCTTTCTATAGTGAGGTCAGGTCTAGGCCACTTTATTGGTTTCTCTTCAAGGATAGGGGCCTTACCTACAACTCTGTCAAAATTCTTCAACATCGCCTTAATCCTGGAAATTGGGTAAAAAATATCAAAAAATGCTCCATGATAATCCTTATCATTCTTTATCCTTGCAGCCTCTTCCTTGTTGAATGTAAACCATTTCGCCTTTCTATTTTTTTACCTCAAATCAATCCTTACAATTTCTTATGACATCTTCGTTTAAATCAACTTGATGGAAAAAATCAGACCTTCTGAGCCTTTTTCTAACCTCCTATATGAAACCTTCAAGGCCAAAATCCATGGCATTTAACTAAGATAACCTATATTCCCCAATCATTTCTTTCAACATATCCAAGCCCTCTCTGATAAAAGTGAAATTAGAAAAAGGTGGTAACATAAGGGAAAAAAAAACCCTTTCTTTTGTTTTCCTAAATGAAATTGACCAATCTTATTCAATTGCCACATAATTTCCATGAATTCCAACCTGGGTGACACATATCTGGGTAGCACATAGGGGACTTTAGGGCACCCATGTATTCTAATAACAATTGAGTTGTCATTGAGGTAAAAAACTCCCCAGTTATGTTGTACTTCTAACTCTGGTCTCCTTTTTTTGGGCCTAAGGAAATCCAAAATTTCTATGTAATTTGACTCTAGGTAGACCCTCACCCAACCTTTCCATGACTTGTCTTACAAAGCAATTCTCAAAAAAAATATAGTCGGACTCATTACATTGTTTGTCCAAAATATGGGTCCAACATTACATTAGGAGATCGTTGCCCTCTTTATCTTTCATGTTTAGTTGTAAAAATATGTTGAAATGATCTTTCCCTTTCTACAAAAGCATATGGAAAAGGAGAGAATACCACATGAAAATCACCTCCAAATCCTTACCACTTTGCCTTCTCTTAATGTCCACCAACCGATTATGAATAGCCTCAGCTAAAAAGTTGGCATAGTCAAAGTCACTATTGACAAAAGGATATTGTATATCAACAACCATATACATAAAAGGTGCCTACATTTTTGAGTCTACATCTTCTCCCAACACATGGCATAATGCCCAATATTTTCTTTTGAAATAGTCTTCAAAAGACTTGACATCAAAAAGCTCATGTTCGATATCAGGGATTCTCAATGACTTTCCATAGAAGCTTTTATGCCTAAACCTAGGGAGCCATTTCACTATGAAGCTATTTCTGTCTTGCTTGTATTTTATTATGAAAGAAGCAAGGTCTATAACCTTATTTGCGGCCACATTGAGTCTAAAAGCCTCACAAATAAGCTCCCTAGTTATATCCATTACGAAACTTCCATCCAATGCCCTAATTACTTTGATATTTTCATCATACCCAGAAGCAAGGCGTTTGATGAGTTCCACATTTGTAAAGAAATTAGGAACAACAAACTTCCCAAATTCATATGTCCATGCATTAGAAACAATGGAACGACAATTTTTTTTCCATACCATTGTAGGAACAATTCCCACCTAGTGAATGTGTCATATTGGTATTTTAGCTCAACATCTCTGCAATTTCTAGCTATGTCTACCATCCCCTCTACTACATTAAGGCCGAGGTTACATTGACATTGAGGCTTTTTTGAGGAACCCGACAACTAGGCCAAAATATTATCCTCAAAGGGTCTTTTAGATGTAGAGCCAAAGGATTGGGTGTTTGACCAACTCATAATTCCAGAATGATTTAAAATTGATTTCTATAGTATTTTGCAACATAGTTTGCAAACCTGATTATGAGCTTCAAGAATAATAATGGTGAGTTTTTCCAAGAAGGGCGTACCAATTTTTTAGTTCAACTCAAGTTGACGTAGAACAGGCGCACCTCTGCGGTTTTTGCTACTATGCCAGACCAAATAAATGAACTAAAAATTTATGAAGGAAATGTTGTTATATGGATCCTAATCAGAATCAGAGGTTAAATTTTCCACACTTTTATCAACACAGTTTCCCCCCAAATTTATCAACGAGGGTTTGGGGGCAACGCCCCTTGGCACGCTCCCTGTCGCAATATAGGGCGGGGTCGAGGGGCAGCACCCTTGAAACCTCAAATGAATTTTATTATTTTATAAAGGCGTTAGGAGTTATTTTTCTATTGGATGACATAAAAAGACCTTATTTTGTAACCGACATAAGTCTTGATAAAATGGCTAAGGGTTAGAGTTTCCATTGATATTGTATTGTAGCATTTGTAGCGGTATTGAGTTGCAAGGATTGTTGGTTGTAATCGGTTCAATTTGCTGAATAATAATATTGGAATCTCTGATAGTGGATGTAGTCCGAGTTTAGGTGAACCATGTTAAAAATTGTCTCTCGAGTTGCTATTATTTTTTGTGTTTTTCATTCCTCTATTTAATCTTTATTTGCATTTAATTGATATTTTTTGCATGCAATTCCTAATAGGAAATTATAAGCCATTATCCATCACATCCGATATTACTTCTTGTTCGCATGAGTGTAGTTTATTCATCTACTCATTTATCGATTTTGAACATGGTCCATCCGTCTAGAAAGCGACATACAAATCTAAAATTTCAATGATGAGTAAAGCCTCAATTTTCTTGAAAAGGATGCAACCGTACCCTCTATCCAACAAAATTCTCCCACGTACCACATGAGAATATCATCAAATAGTGTCCTTCCAATGGCTCCATAACCAAGAAAAGGATATTCTACTATGGGCCCGCGGACTTGCGGAATCCTTTATCTTCTACCATGTAACGAACATAAAACAATAAAATTATAGAAAAGTAAAGGTTTTGATTTTGATTTTATATCTAATATTAAAGGGGCACTTCCTAGCAAAAGGGGAAGCGAGACTCATGACATCGATACCCATAAATCATAACTTGAAGCGAGACTCATGACATTGATACCCATAAGTGTCCTTCTGTAGTTCCACAACCAAGAAAAGGATATTCCGCTATGGGCTTACAGACTTGCAGAATCCTTTATCTTCCGCCACATAATGAACATAAAACAATAAAATTACAAAAAAGTAAAGGTTTTGATTTTGATTTTATATATGATATTAAAGGGGCATTTCCTAGCAAAAGGGGATGTGAGACTCATGACATCAATACCCATAAGTCATAACTTAAAGACCAATAAAAAAGTGAACGATGTCAACAACAAAACATAAGAATCTCAGGGTTCTAGGATAATAGGGTTTGAGAAAGGCCTAGGTTGTAGACCTAACAACCCTAATTTAACTAGTTGAGTATTACCAAGAATTTTACGCTAGGGTTTTAGGATAATAGGGTTGTAGAAAGACCTAGGTTGCAAACCTAACAACCCTAATTTAACCAATTGAGGATTACCAAGAATTTTACACTAGGGTTTTAGAATAATAGGGTTTTAGAAAGCCCTCAGTTGTAGACATAACAACCCTAATTTAACTAGTTGAGGATTACCAAGAATTTTACAAAAGGGTTTTAGGATAATAGGGTTTTATAAATCCTTAGGTTGCAGACCTAACAACCCTAATTTAACTAGTTGAAGATTACGAAGAATTTTATATTTCAAATTGTAGTTGATATTTTATATTGTATTCCTTGAAATTATGCATCAGATTGAATAAATTAACATATTATTAATAATTTCATATTTTAATTGTGTTAAACATGTAATCAATGATTCATCACTCGACTCAATGCTTAATAACATATTAACAACAATATCATATACAATAATGAACATCAACAATTGTTCAATGTGTATCTAGTAGTTGAAACCAAAGTTTTTCTTCAATTGATAAAATAAATAATACAGATAGTTGAACATCAACACATTGCTGAATTTGAGTTTTCTATTGATTTTCAAATGAAGGAATACATAGAGGCAATACAAAATCTTGCTCAAAGACAACTCTACTGAGAGCTTAGTTGGAACTTGGAAACTCATATTATCAATATCAAATCATTTTATCAACTTTTGCACCAACTTCCACTGTTCAAGTGATGGAATTGTCAATTGTTCCAACTGATGTTGTCTGACTTGAAAATTTGTTAACAATGTATGATTGAATTTGGATCTTGGCTTGAATGTTTCAGCCAAAGTTACATTCAAGGCTATCAACAGTTTGATGAAATCCAAATAGTTCGCCTCATCCGAGTTTTGAGGAAATTGGTCCAAATCAATCTTCCTTGCACCCTCCATCTTCTTTATGAAACCATCCTTTCCAATGAATCACTCATTTGTGTCAAAAGCATCTAGCAAACCAAGCTTTGTCATGTTCCTTACCTTTTCATCCAACTTCTTCATCTTTGTTACAACCAGATTCACAAATTCTATTGTTTCACGCATTCTTGAACACTTTTGAATGATAGATGACACCTTCATTGAGGCTTCAATCCGATTATTGATCCCTTTTGATTTCAAATCATTTTCATTGGCTTTGTAGACTATTTGTTGAACTTGATTTGCAAATTTATCTGCTGCCAACACATTTTTGTTGTCCATTAAATATTTGTTGAGCTTCTTATAATGTAGTCTCATAGTATCAATCAATTGAAACAATTCACAAAAATGATGAATCCTTTGCATTATTTCCTCCTAGATATTTTGTTTCGTATGCATCATTGTTTCTCTAAAAAATGCAGTTAACTTATTTTGACAAGAGTTTATTTTATTTTTTTGCTTCCATCAGCTCTACGACCAATCTTTCATTTTTTTCTCCCTTTCTCCAATTTTTGTTCCCATTGTTCATTTTCTTTCCAAATGCTTTGTCTTATTTTTTTTGAAGTGGATTTTTCCTCATCATATTTATTTTTTCTCTCATTTAACCTTTGCTTCAGTTCATTCAATTCCACCTCTATTTGTTTATCCTCTTTTCTTGTTGATGTAGAGGCAATTTTTTTTAATTCATGCTCTTGTTATCTGCTGCTTTCCTCTTTGCTTTCTCATTTGCTAGGTCTTCCTGTAACTTTTCTATTTTAATTTGCAACATTTTTTCTCTCTTTTTCTTCAACAGTGATGTGTACACCAATTCGTTCTTCTTTGATACATTAATTTTGTTAGTATTTTTGAATCCGAAAAAATCCAATTGGAAACTGCTCACTTGAAATTCATATCGATCCATCTGATTTGCTGGTTTATTTTGAACTATGGGAACACCAAATGTGTACTCCATGATTTTTTTATTTGTGTCAAATGTGGGTAATACCATGGTTGTTGCATGCTCTAAAGTTACAGTAGACGCACTCTCCATCAATTGCTTCCTTTCTTTTTTAAACAGTTCTGATTTCTTTTTAAACTCATGAATGTAATCAAAACTTGGGGATGCAAGAACAATGGAATGCGTGAATGGTGAAGGACTAGGAGTACTTGCAGTTGTTGTTGCAGCCACACTAATTGGGGGAGTGCTTGGAAATAACTCCTTTGTGGTGGAACTAGTAGGTGGACTTGGACCTATCAAAATCTTTTCCCTATTTAGTATGCCTTGATCACTTGGTGTTTGTGTGGTATATTGTATTGTTGTTCTCTTGTGTGTAATTTGTTGTTGTAGCACATGTTGAACACTACTAGTACTACTACCCATACCATCACCACCTATGGCAGTGCCAATTGCACTAGGTTCTCCACCATGGGCATGTCCTAGTTGCGATTGTATCTGACCTTGAGGATAGTATGATAGCACAAAATTGCAATGATCAAAGATAGATAAGTATGATAGCTAAAATGATAAAATATACTTATCTCAACTTGCAAAGATAATGATAATGTTTTTTTTCTTGTGATCTAGATAATGAGCTCTTGATAATGTACTCTAGGGGATATGAGTAAATGAAGACTTCTATTTATATGCTTCACTTGATTTTTTATCAATGGTGTAAATGAATTAAAAGGACGAATAGATAAGAAAAAATGAGACAGGATAGGAGCTATAATTTAGTAAATAAGTAAGATTAAATTAAATAAATAAATTTATTTAATTCATGAGAGTGTAGTTGGGGAAATAAATAAAATATTAATTTTATATATTTATTTTGGAGGGAAAGATAATTTAAATTTAAATAAATTTATTTAACTATTAAGAGGAGTGTTAGCTAATTGAATAATTATAGTGGACCAAAGATAAATTAAATTTTATTTTAATTAGCATTGGAGGGAAAATGATAAAATGATGAATTAATTAAATAATTAAAAATTATTTAATTAAAATGGATAGAAGACTTGATAAGATAGTGATAACATGATAGATGAAAATGTAATAGTCATTTTTGGGTGTCTATATACATTTTTTCTTTCCCTTTTCATGTTTGATAACACCTCAATGAGGTTTTCACTAGGGAACTTTGATATTTTTTAATTTCTTCTATCATTTAATTTTTTGGACTAGGGAACTTGACCTACTCTCTAAAATATGCTAAAGAAGTGAGGTCATTTTCAAATCCTTTCTTATGATCTTTGATAGGGATACCATCACAGATCCCTATGAATCTAGTAATAGCCTCATTGATCTAAAATTTATTAAAAGATAAAGGATCTTGTTAGTCACAACTGATTAGTTTAGGATAGGTGAGTGGTAAGTCAATTATACAAATATAAGTTTTCAAGAAGAGGTTTATGATGTTGAGATCATTGAAGGAGTCAACTTGATGAACCTTAGATTGATGCTTTCAATGTTGGGAGAGGGATCTTCCACAAGTGTGACAATGTCATTAGGTTCATTGAATTCCTCATTGGGTGGTATGTATCTCAATCCTTGATTTTTTTTATTTTTCTTGATGATAACTCAATCAAGAACACCTTGTTGATGGAACCTAAGACATTTGTCCTTGTAATTCATTTTCTTACAGATCTGAAGGGTTTTAGGGTATGTCTCTTTGAGGAAACATGGTATAAACTATTTGTATTGATAGATCCAATAAATGGCAACTCCTTCAATAGCCTCATTGGTGATAATACTTTGTGGACAAATGTATTGGTACCAAAATGTAGAATTCTTTATGCATTCTTCAAACATGGATGGGGTCAAACATGTTGAGAAACAAGATAAAACTATTGTAGTAAAATATTTTAAAAGTATATGCAAATCTGAAATATTTTTCTATAGACAAGGATCACCATAAATAATTAAGTGATTGCATAAAATGAACAGTAAGAAATAAATTAGCATACCATACCAACACACGATTTAAATGGAGAAACCCTTTTGAGGAAAACTCCACATGAGAAATAGAAAAAATATGTATTTAATCTTTAAGAATGAGATACATCCAACACACTAATAGTCTCTTCATTATGCAAACACTCCAACAACACCTATGTACTTATAAAACAATATCATGTAAAAACACTATCTCATACCCTCAATATATAGGCATAGAGACAAAGAACAAATTTAAATGGTTTACCAAATGAATGGATTCCTGAACCATGGTAACATGGAAAAACTCCATTCCCACCTTAGAGAGCATATTTTAAGAATATAAAATGAATAAATGACATCAAATTGACTTCATATGGGTGTTTATCAATTGACTCAAAAAATATTAAATTTAATTATGAAGCCATATTTGCTTCCATAAATCCTAACAAATCACATACCCAAGTATAGTATTCCATTTTGGAGTGGCCAAATCATGCAAATCCTATCCATTATATGATATTCTCCACTCCTCAATCCTAGTGAATAACATTAGGAAAGTGCAATAAGCAAGTCCAAATTCAATCATAACTATCACCGTTGTGATCCACCTCCTTCATGAAAGCTTATGAAAAATAATGCTAAGATTCTCATGGAATCATAAGTATTAAGTATTTTCCAATTACACCCTAGGCATCCAAGGACACTTTTCAAGAGTATTGGAGATGCAAAAATTATACATAATATTGTAAGGTAAATGGTGCCATAATCTCAAATTTGTCTTGCTTAGTACTATACATTACAAATACATCCATGAGAATAAAAAATATAATTAAATAGGAGAGTCAAGGTTCATGGCCTTTCTACACCAAAATTACTAATCTGTGGTCACTAGCTTTATAGGTGAATTTGAAACATTATTCAAAGTGACAACCTTCTCTACAAGACCTTACCACTTTCAACAATTTCTCACACAAAGTGATACTAAACATGAACATGCTTAGTATGTGCATGATACACAAGATTATTAGCCAACAAATGTCACTTTGACTCACATCTAATTTTAATATTCTTGTAATCAAAATTAATATTTGTACCAAGTCTCTATAACTAAACTACCTCTTTATAGGAATTTGTAGTAGGTATATACTCTTTTTTCATGGTGTGAAAAGATATATTTGGCTACATTTTACTCATCCAACTCATTGCAACTCCAAATGGAAAAACCCATAGCCACTAGTGAACCTTCAAATATCCAAGTCACATGCCCAATCTACATCAACAAATTCTTGTATGTCCAATGACTTTTCCACATCATCAATACCATGATAATATAAATAGTGATCAAAATTTTCATATAAATATCCAAATACCCTCTTAACAAAAGTATAAATATTTCTACTAAAATTAGACATAACCTACTAAAAAATTCCTCTACTTGGACAATATCTGGTCAAGTGCAAACTATTGCATATATCAAACTACCAATAACACTAGAATAAAGCACATTAGACATCCCATCAATAGGACACATGACTAAAGTAATCTTAGTACCAACATGAAATATAATACTCATTGGTTTTATAGTCACACATACTAAACCATCATATGATACTATACACATTCTTACTCTAACTCAACCAAATTTTTATGTAACTGATCCCTATTGATCTCCATCCCAAGAATTTATTTTTCTACCCCAAATTCCTTCATGTAAAATGTGCTTCAAAATTAAGTTTTGAACTCCTTAATCATCACCTTGTTGTTGCCAAAAAATGAAACATCATCTACATACAAAATAATGATTATATATGATCATCAATAATTTTAATATAAACACAACAATCATACTCATTCCTAACAAAACCAAAACTTAATGTAAAAGCATCAAACTTTTGGTACCACACCCTAAGTGACTATTTTAGACCATATAATGATCATATCAACTTGAAAATTAATTATTCCTTCCCTTTCACCTCAAAATAGTTAGGTTGTCACATATAAGTCTCCTCCTCAAAATACCCACGTAAGAAAGTAGTTTTAGCATCAAATAACTCAATTTAAAAATCACAATCTACAACAATAGATAAAAGGAACCTAATAGAAAAAAAACTTAGCAATAGGCTCGAGAAAATTTCAGCAAAATCAACTCCCTCTCTCTAGGAGCAGCCCTTAGCCACCAATATGACCTTGTAATACTCTAATTGATCATGGTTGAGTCCAAGAAGTTGGGTCTATTTTTTTACCAAAAAGTAAGTCTTTTCCTTGAAAATCAAAGTTTGTTATATATAGTTGGAGTAAATATTTGAAGCACTTACATATAGAATATCAATATGGTGTAAAAAATATGAAATATTGGATTTTATTTATATTTTCAAATATGTAATTTATTCTTACTTAGATGATAAAATTTGGTTTTTCATAGGATGTACAAAAGTATATTTTCTAAAATTGCATGTTTTGGGTCAAAACATGCATGTGTAAGACCAACATAATTTGACCTAAATGAAAGTATTTTTCTAATTAAAGATGCATATGATGGTGAAGTTTGGTAAGGATATTTTTTGTAATTTTTAATAAATATTTATTTTATTGGCCCTAATTTGTGTTTTTTAAAACCCTTGTGTGCGACCAACATAATTTGAGCTAAAATAATTGTAAAATATTTTTTTCATCAGGTAGAGAAAGCAATCTAGATTGGCTAGACATATTTTTTTGAAAAAAAATTAAAATCAAGTTATTAAAAAATAGTAATATATTCAATTTCAAGTTTATGAGTTGCTTTATTTACAAATTAATAAATAAGTAAACAAATATATCCAATAGTAATTTTTTTACATGTTTTAAAACTACACATTATCATCTGTAATGAGTTTTCATTAGTCCAATTTTGAAAAAAAATTGTCATCCATATTGCTAAAGTTGGTTTTGCTCTTGCTATTAACATGACATTGTACTTGCAAGTTCAAAGCTAATGGTTGGATCGCCAAGCCTTAAAAAGAAAAATTATGGGTTTTAAATTTAAAATTTTATGGAACATGTACCCATTCCAAAATGTGTATCCATTTTAAAAAGGAATATGTATATGGTCTGAATAGAAATGAGTACCCATTTCTTTTTAAAATGCATACTCATTTTAAAATAGATATCAATTTCTTTTTAAAATACCTACCCATTTGAAAAACCAAAACAAGTACCCATTCCATACAAGTAGGAGTTTAAGATCGAGCACCCATTCCTAAATGGGTACACAATTTTTTTATGAAATGTGCACTTGTTCTTGTCAATATTTTTTTCCTCCATGAGACTTCTACTAAATGTAGTCTCAAATCCTTGCAACCACCCTCATCTATATTGAATTTATTTATGTAAACCCACGTGCAACCAATGGGATTTCTTCCCTAAAAAAATGACAAAATCTCAAGTGTCACAATTTTCCAAGACCACAATCTCCTCATACATGGCCTATATATAAAACTCACTATCCTCCAAAGAGAGAGCCTCCCTAAAATATCTGGGTTCACAATCAATACTCAACAAAAATACACAATAAAAATTTGGTGGGTTATACTTAAAAATTGGATTGCATTATCTTGTGGATCTCCTCAAAGTAGGAGTAATGAGATTTGTTTGTTATTCTATGTGATCAACTTTCACATCATCATTTAAACCCTCTTCTTCACCTTCATCCCTTGATCCATCTAACATTTCTTCCACATGTGCATCTTCTTGTTTCTTTATTTTTAATTCAAAGTGCACTACTATTGTTGTTTCTTTATTTTTATTTCAAAGTGCACTACTATTGTTGTTTCTTTTTCTTTTGGTTATTATTCACCTGAATAATTTCTAAGCTCCCTAAAAATTACATTCTAGAAAAAATAATTTTCTAGGTTGGAGGATTCCAAAGCTTATAATCTTTAACACTCTCATTGTAACCAATGAAAATGTATTTCAACAATTTCAAATCTAGTTTAGATTACTTTTTATAAGGCACATGGACATAATCCTCACAACCAAGTATCCCTTAAATGTGAAACTAAAGGCTTCTTACATGTCCACACTTCATAAGATTTTTATCAACTAGATTTGAACAAAGAGATCAATTAAAAAGAAATACTTACAACCTCTTCCAAAAAGCATCAATATATCTATGTACTACTTATCATTCTTCTATATCTCATTAGTAAGGTTTATATCATTATTTCTACAATTCCATTTTATTTTGATTATATGGGAAAAGCAGGTTTCGAATGGACCCAAAACCATTTACAAATAGGTTTTAACAGAACCTGAAACCCGAACATGGATGATCATGCTGCCAAAAGAAAAATCAATGAACTACCAAAAGTGAAACAATAACAACACTTCAAAGGATTAGCAAGACAACCCAAACCTGCAGCAAAACCAAGATGCAAAAAATGGTTTTGAAAGGAACCAAAAACCCAATAAAACTAGGTTTTTATAGGGACCTTGAACCCAAAGGTTTTAAAGGGACCTTAAACCCTTTACAACTAGGTTTTGGCAGGGACCATGAACCCTTATACATCAATTGCAACAACCAAAAAACAACAAACTAATCACTCAGGAAAACAAAAGAACCACCTGAGACACTCAGGAAACCATCAACGTGTAACAACTAGTCAGCAACATAACACATAGCATCAACACCCACCCAACTCTCCAAGCCGAAAACTAAATGATTAGAAAAAATAAAGCCCATCAACACCCCCTCTCCACCTCTATAGGAGTAGTCACCATGGAAACCCAAGTTTCCATTGCAGAGGAACCCCAACCAATCTGCATTCCACCTTCATAGGAATGGCCTCCTCCTCAATAAAAGTTGCACTAGGGAAAAATCACAGAAGAAGTGTGAAAAAACCACCACACCAACAAAACCCATCTCCACCTCAAAAGGATAGGTCTCCACCTCCATAGGAGAGGTCTCCACCTCAATACGAGACATCAACTATAGGATACAGAAGAAAGCCAACACTCTAGAAAAAAAGAGTTAACATAGTAACCAGGGGAACCAACAACAATAGGTTCATCAAGATGAACAAAGCAACCTTGTCAAATCCAAACCAAGGGTGGATACAACACCCATAAATTCCTGTGAAAGAAGAGAAATCAATGAACTAAACAACTTAATATCCACCTCAAAAGAGGAACACCCATAAGAAGAAAGGGAAACCAAGACTCCCTTAGGCACAAAGAACAATTGGGACAACAAAAAAACCATGCTGGAAAAACTAGCCAACAACTTCACAGCCAAACCCAGAGTAGCAGCAACACCAAACTGCACCAAGAACACTAGGGACTTGAAAGAAAAAATCCCATCCAAGAAGGAAAAATCTAGGAAAATCCCAGCCAAGAAGGAAAACTCTAGGAAAATCCTAGACAACAAGAGAGGCACCAAAGGATAAGCAACAACAACATGAGTAGCCTCATGACCAAGCAAAGCAAATAGTACCAAAGAAAATCCACTGGGACCCGAGAGAAGCAGGACAAGGCAAGGAAAGCCCCCAAGTAGAGAGAGTAGAGAGAAGGCAAGACCATGAAGCACAACCTCTGACCCTACATGCTAGTTAGGGTCTAAAACATGCCAAAAAATCTCCATAGGCAACTCCACCATAGGAAAACCAAAACCCACATCCCACATCAAAGAGGAAATCCCATAGAAGCACAACCCTAAAGCCACAACGAAAAAATACTCCAACCAAGAGGCACTGGAATAGACAAGGCTAGGAGAGCCCACAAGTGGAAATAGTAGAGAGAAGGCATAACCATTAAAATAAACATCCGACCCTACATGCCAGTCAGTGTCTAAAAAATGCCATAATCTCTCCACAATCAAACCCATTATAGGCACCCCAAAAACCACAACCAACACCAAACCAAGAGCCTCAAAAAATTCCAGCACCAAAGGCATCGAGACAGCCAAGCCCTTAGGATGAAGCAAACAGGAACCCAACCGCACACCCAGTAAAGAAGAACTGGGAAAAACCCCATAGGGCGAATGCAATAGCTAGACCCAAAATACAACTCCCTAGTAGGAAAAAAATAGCAACCAACACCAAACCACAACATCCCAGAAGGATGATAGCATAAAACAAATTTGTAACAGTGTATCCTAGGTCAAAGACAATAGCCAACACCACTCCTCTGCAACCCCACAGAACAACACCAATAGCAAGCAAGGAGAGCCCGTGCAAAAAGGGAGTAGAGAGTAGGAAAAACAATAAAGCTCAACAACAAACCCGACATGCCAGTCAGAGTCAAAGGATAGCCAGAAACTCTCCACAAACCTTCTAGCCATAGATAAACCAGACTGCACTTTGAAAGCAAAAAATGATATAGAGCCATGATAATATCAGACGCCCCCACTTAAAGAGAGAGCAGCCAAGCATCATCATCATCATCAGATTTAGAACCACCATCGTCCTCTGTATCTGAGGATTTCAAAATCCACGTCTCGCTCCTCTTCCCGCTCTATAAGATGTATTTTATAGAAAAATACTTGCATTCTTATAAAATTCATCCAATTCCTTGGGGTAAGATTCACCACCATTGTTAGATCTCAACACCCTTACCTTATAATTTTTTTTTTACTAAGGATATAAATTCCTTAAATAAACATAAACATTGTGACCATCATTGGAAGATTTTTTGTGAAAGAATTTGAAATTTTTTTCTTGTGTTTGTATTCCTTCTTCACATGTCCCTTCTTACCATAATTCCAACACTTTACTCTTCCTTGGGGTTTTAGAACATATTTATTAGACTTTGATTTATCTGTCTTCTTATCCCTTTTAGATCCTCTTTTTTATTTGGACCTTCCTTGTACATGCAAAGCATCTTTCAAGCCTTTGTTCATAGATTTCCTTTTCATCTCCTCTAAAAGTAGAGTGGAAATAAGATTATCCATTTTTGGCTTTACAACACTATCACTAGTGGAAACAATTAGAATTTTCAAAGATTTGGGTAAAGATCAAAGTAATAAGATGTATTTATCCTTTTCTTCCAAATTAAAATCTATAGAACCAAGTTGAATCAAATTCAAAATAGATTTAAAAGGGTTTGCAATAGAATCACCATCTTTTATTTTTAATGAATACAACTATCTTTTGAGATATAACTTATTAGTAGTAATTTTGGCTCGATAAATATCACCTATCCTTTTCTACAACTTATAAACTGTGGTAGTCTCCTTTTGAAGTATTCAAGAGGAATTTTTTCAAGACACAACCAAATGATTGCTCATGCATCCTTATCTAGTTTTGAACAATATTCACATAAAAAATTGAATAAATTATTTTCTTATGAAACATGCAACCACTGATCTATTTCTTCAATTAGATCTTAAATCTTCAACTTCCACATATCATATCTAGTACCATTGAATTTCTCAATATCCATATGAAAATTACAAGCCATGGTTTTCAATCATTTCCTTAAATTTAAAAACAATACAATGCAAAAGCTTCCACTATAACCATAAAACCTTCAAAACTTAATAGAAAGGAATCACTCTCTTTGTAGAACCATTAAATATAATACCAAATGTTGAGAAACAAAGTGAAACTACTACAATAAAATATTCTAAAAGTATATGAAAATTTAAATATTTTTCTTTAGACAAGAATTACTATAAGATAAATAAGTGATTGCATAAAATCAACAATGAGATTCCTTGTTTATGGGAAGTGTCGGGTTATCCCTCTATTAACCCAAGAATTAACATAAAGTGGTAACCACCAGATGAAGGATGGGTGAAGGTTAATTTCAATGGAGCATCTAGGGGAAACTTGAGGCTTTCTAGTGTGGGTTGCATTCTAATAGACCAATTAGGTAAGGTCATTGTGGAAGAGGCAAGAAGATTTCTAGAAGGAACCAATAACAAAGCTAAGATGTAGGCAACATGGATAGGGATAAATTTGTGCAGATGGATGGGTTTCAAAAGGATTCATCTAGAGGACGATTTGATGATTATAATCAATTCCATACACAAAAAGGAGATGCCCGATTGGAAGATTGAGAATTCATCCCAAGAATTTGTGAAAGCATGCCCAATTGGAAGATTTCAAATTATCACACATTTACTGTGAAGACACTGAGGAAGTAGGCAAGCTATCCAAAGTAACTATCAACATGATAGAAACTCATGATGGGATAATTTGAAGAGATCCCACTGATCTATTAGGCATGAGGGCCGAGCAAGGTGGTACTTGGTAGGATGAAATATATTTATGCCATTGACAACCAAAATAAATGAGGGAACGAGGTTGGAGACGAGAGTGGCTTTAAGATCCCATGGAGTAAGGAGTTTTGGTAGATCAAATAATGGACACCACCATCAGTCTCAATGCCAAGGAAAGGCAAATGGATTTCAAGGGAATAATCACAAACCAAAGGGAGAGGAAGATCTTCAATGTTGTGAATGCTGAGACTATGGATGCCATAAAAGAAATTCTAGGCTATTGCTACCTTGCCTCCAATTATCACTATTGTGTTAACAATGATATTACATCAATGTTATGGCGTGGCTTCTGTAGATGGGGGAGGAGAAAGGGGCAGTGAAATGGTTGGTGAGGAAATTGGTGAAATCTCGATAGCAATAAGAGTTAGAAAAATACCTGGAGATGGTAGGATTGAGACCCATGACCAAGGTATGGCCACAACTCACCCTAAACTATAATGATCCATGGGTGCCCTTCGTGCTATGGGTTTTAGGGAAGGACACAAAATTGAGGTTGTAGGAGGTGGTGGGGAATGTTGCCCGCTGAAGGAGATTACAGGAGTCCACTAAGGAATATAGATTCTGATGGTGCTGGTGCTTCCCACAATGCATGGGTCGGGGTTGGAGTAGGAGAACTTGGATGAAGATGCTACCGAGATGTAGGAGACACCTAAAAAAAATTTTCAAGAGGCAAATTTTGTTTGTTTTGTAATTTTGATCACTTATGTATGCTTAATTGGTGTATTATGGGTTTTCCCCCCTTAGTGCCAAATTAATATATAAAAAAAAATCAACAATGAGAAATAAATCAACGTACGGTTTTCATGGATAAATATTTTTGTGAAAAATCCCACATGAGAAAGACAACAATTATGTTGTAATATTTGAGAATGATATACATACAACACACTAACACTCTCTTCACTCTAATAGTTGTCTAGTAGCACCTATTTACTTGTAGAATAATCTAATCTAAAACTTCTATTTCATAACCTCAATATATAGGCACAAAGAGAGGAAAAAACCATAAATGATGTACCAAAACCATGGTATCATAAAAAATCCATGCTCACCTTGGAGAGCATCTTCCAAGAATAGAAAATGAATAAATGAATTCACATGTACATCACATAGGTACAATCAATTTTCCCCTAGATTAGTACATGCAACCATAAAGGCATATTTAATTTTATAACTCTTGATGGCTCACATCACCAAGTATCATACTGAATTTTAGAGTGGCCAACTCATGCAGGTCCATTCATCATACAAGATTATCCACTACTCAATTCGGGAGTTGATGAAATTGATGCTAAGATAATGATTAATTTTTTGATGGGGGCCTTTCAAAATTTTATAGCATTAGAAGGGGAAAGGATTGGTAGGAATGGTGATTCTCATGCTTTCATGGGGGAATTCTAAGTATTGGTTGTAATTGGATGGGATTTTTGGAAAAATATGTCTCAACCTTGCAATTATATAAAGGTTGTTGTTGATAGGATATTACACCGATAGGTGTAATATACAATGGAATCAAGGGGAGGAGTGGGATGCGTGTAAATAATTTTTTGTTAACTTTTTCAGGAAACTCCTAAAATGGGTGACATACATTAAATAAATGGTACATTGTAAATCTAGACCGTTAATTATTAGGTTTTAGATCTCATGGTGGATATTTTGTTGGTCTATCTTTCCCTAGAATGTAATCCTATTTTATGAGGGTGTTGTATTATGGCTATAGAAGAGACGGTGATGTATTCTGAGATTTTGATAGTAGTCATATTTTCTCTTGATCTCTAAGTGGTGATACTCTTGTGAGAAGTTTTCTCTACAAGTATATTGTAATTTTTGTGATTTACTGAATAATATATTGGGTGGCTTTTGGAGTGTGAGGTTTTTCTCTTGAAAGGGTTTTCCCCACGTAAATCACTGTGTTGTGGTATGCATGATATTTATGTTTATTTATATTTAAGTTTCTGTAACTGTTAAAGATTTATAAATTTTTTGCATTATTCTCCTCTCAAGATTAGTGTAGGAAGTTGTTCTGCTACCTTAGCTTCCTTACAAGTGGTATTAGAGCTTGATCACCTTTGGTTTCAATTGTGGGTTGTTGGAATTTTTGAGCTAATCCAGATTTGAGCGGGAGCTTGTGTAGAGGATAAGTTTTGTGATCTTGTTGCAAGAATTTCTAGATGGCCAGTTCATCAGGGAGAATAGAGGTGGAGAAATTTTCTGGAAATAATTTTGAAATGTGGAAGCTGAAGATGGAAGATCTATTAATAGATTGAGATATGTGGGATGCTGTTGATGCGAATGTTTCAAGGCCTGCAGATCCTACTCAAGCTGCTCAATATGATGTTATGGACCATAAATCCAAGGGTCTAATCAGATTGTGTTTTGCAGAATCTGTTTTAATTAATGTCCATGAGGAGACCTCTGCATAGAAACTATGGAAGAAGCTTGGTGAGATGTATTAGGCCAAATATTTTGTGAACAAGATTTTCTTGAGGAAGAAATTGTATTCCTTGAGAATGGAAGAGGGTGGATGAATCATAGACCACCTGGAAGCATTCAATATGTTGGTGGCTCAATTGGCATCAGTTAGTGTCAAAATGGATGAGGAGGAGAAATGTCAGATCTTGCTTTGTTCTTTGCTTGATTTGTGGGATTCTCTTGTTATGGCTATTGGGAGTACTTTTGTTATTTTGAAGATTGAAGATGTGCTGGGTTCTTTGCTTTCTAAAGAGATGAGGAGGAAGGTATCCATCACTTCCAAGGAGGCCCTAAATTTTTGTGGAAGACCTAAGGAAAAAGGCAATAAGAATGAGAAGCATGATAAATCTAAGTCTAGGGAGAGATCTAAATATCCTAAAAAGTTCAAAGTTATTTGCTAGAACTACAGTAAGCCTAGACATGTTCATAAGGAATGCAAAGAAGAAAATAAGAAGAAAAATAACTAATTTTGAGTCTAAGAAGGAAGATGGTGACACATTCATTGCAAATTTGGAAACTCATGTAGGTAATGATGCATGGTTAATTGAATTAGGTGCATCTTTCCATATGAATTTTAATAAAGATTGGTTTTCTGAATATGAAGAATTTGATGGAGGTAAGGTGTACTTGGGTGATGATTCTCATTTAGACATGGTTGGTCGTGGTATATTTAAAATAAAGTTTCCTAATGGTAGAATAAAAAGGATTAATTATGTGTTTCATATCCTTGGATCAACACGAAATTTGTTATCTGTAAGCAAACTAATAGATGCGGGTGTGCATGTAGTATTTTCTGATGCAGGATGCAAGATGGTTAGAGGTGTTATGGTGATTGCTAGAGGTGTCAGATATGACACATTGTATAAGCTTGATGCATGCATTATTGAGTGCAATAGTACTTATGTGAAAATCAAGTCTGTGGAAGAAGTGAGGGTTTCACCTTTAGCAGATGGTCATGGATTTTGGGTACCCAAGGGTGCTATTTCTTTTGAGACAAAGTTACCTACAAAGAAAACTATGTTATGGCACCAAATACTTGGTCACATTGGAGAAAAGAATCTAAGGACCTTGAAAAATAAAAACCTTGTTGAAGGTTTGTCTGATTGTAATCTTGAATTTGATTTTTGTGAGCATTGCATTTATGGAAAACAAAATCGTGTTCAGTTTTACTCGAGTTCTCATAAATCTTGTGGTGTATTGGATCTTATTCATTCTGATGTGTTTGTTCTTGTGGATGTTCCTTCGATTATTAAATCCACCTATTATGTTTAATTTGTTGATGATTATAGTAGGACATGGGTATATTTTCTAAAGATTAAATTTGAAGTTTTTAGTCGATTTAAAGAATTTAAAGAATGGTTGATTTGCAAACTAGAAAGAAAATAAATTTTTTGAGGACTAATAATGGTGGTGAATTTTTCTCTAATGATTTTGATAAATTCTATAAAGATTGTGGTATTCATAGACATAAGACAACTTTGTATTCTCCACAACATAATGGATTTGTAGAAAGAATGAACAAGACACTAATGGAGAAGGCTAAGAGTATGTTGAGTGGTGTTGGCCTAGAACAAAGGTTTTGGATTGAAGTTGTTGCCACTGCCTATTACCTGATTAATAGGTCTGCTACATCAGTTCTTGTTGATAAGATTCCTATAGAGGCATGGTCGGGTCACAAGCCTTCATTAAGACATCTTAGAGTTTTTGGTTGTGAGGCATATGCACATGTGCCAAAGGAGAAGCAAACAAAGTTGGAGAACAAGACTAAGAAATGTATCTTCATCAAATATAGTTATGGTGTGAAAGGATACAAGCTTTGGGATCTTGTTACAAAAAAAGTAATATATAGTAGAAGTGTTATTTTTAGAGAAACTAAGACTTCTATTACATTGCAGATAGAACAAAGTAAACAAGAAGGTGTGATTCAATTTTCTTCCACACTTGAGAAAGTTGAATTGAGGACCAAGGATAGACAAGAAGTTGAGGAGAGCTCATCTAGCTCTGGATCTTCAGAAGAGGAGGAAGAACCTCCAACTCAACTTGTTCGTAGGTATACAAGGGATAGACAACCACCTGAAAGGTATACACTTGATGATTGGAGATGTATTTTTTCTTTGAATACTAACATGGATGAACCCAAATCTGTAGAAGAGGCATTAGGTATGAATGATGTAAAATCTTAGAAGATTTCTATGGATGAAGAAATGGCATCTTTGAAAAAGAATGATACATGGGATCTTGTACCATTTCTTGAAGGACGAAAACCTATTGGTTGCAAAAGGGTGTTCAAGAAAAAGATTAGTTCAGATGGAGATATTGTGAAGTACAAAGAAAGGTTGGTTGCAAAAGGTTACTCTCAAGTTTATGGTGTTGATTATGGTGAGATATTCTCGCTTGTTGCAAAAATGACATCCATTAGATTTTTGCTTGCTATTGTTGCTTATGATTTAGAGGTTGAGAAAATGGATGTGAAAACTACTTTCCTTCATGGTGACTTGGAGGAGGATATTTATATGACACAACCAGAGCACTATGTGGTGAAAGGTAAAAGTAAGTTGTTTTGTAAGTTGAAGAAATATTTGTATGGCTTAAAACAGAGTCCTAGGATGTGGTACCAGAAATTTGATACATTTGTTTTGAGTTTGGGATTTGAGCATTCTAAATCAGATCATTGTGTTTATTATAAAACTGATCATGATCATTTCCTATTTATTGCATTGTATGTTGATGATATGTTATTTATTGGCAAAGAGAAAGGTATGATTTTTGAACTAAAATCTCAACTTGCTACTAAATTTGAAATGAAAGATCTTGGTGCAGCTAGACACATTCTTGGGATGGAAATTAAAAAAGATAGAGTGAACAGAAAACTATGGCTTGGCAAAGTAAGTATGTCAATTCAATTTTATAAGTATTTAACATGCATGATTGTAGACCATTGTTTGTTCATGTTTCAGTTGGAACAAATTTATCTATTTTAGATTGTCCAACATCTCCATCAAAGATGGGAGACATGATTAGAGTTCCTTACCAAAGTGCAGTTGGAAGTTTGATGTATGCTATGGTTTGTACTAGACTAGACATTGCCCAAGCAGTGGAAGTTCTTTCTAGATATATGTCTAATCTTGGTAGAGTTCATTGGGATGCAGTTAAAAGAGTCTTCAGATATTTGTGTGGTACCTTATATTATTCCTTGTGTTATCATAGTAATGTGACTAAAAATGAAAATTCCCTTGATATTCATGGTTATGTGGATTTAGACTAAGCAGGTGATATTGATAGTAGATGATCCACTAGTGCTTATGTGTTCACATTATTTTGTGGTTCAATCAGTTGGATGAGTAAGCGATGGGTTGTGGTTGCTTTGTCCACTATTGAAGTAGAGTATATGATAGCTAATCATGCTTGTAAATAATCCATTTTGCTTAAGAGACTATGTTTAGATATCAGAATAAAACAAGGTGCAGTGACAATTTATTGCGACAGTTAGAGTGCGATATGTCTAGCCAAGAACCCGACATTTCATTCAAGGACCAAGCACATTGATGTACAATATCATTTTGTTAGAGATATGGTCGAATATGGTAGGGTGAAGTTGGTTAAGGTGGAGACTTTGATGAATGTTATTGATTCTTTAACTAAGCCTATGAACATAGAGAAGTTCAGATGGTGTTAAGATATTATGGGCCTTTCGGCCCCTAGCAATTGAGAAACAATGTTTACTCCCTCCTGTTGCTCTTGCAAGGTGTTCAACAAGTGGGAGACTTGATGGGAAAATATGTCTCAACCTTGCAATTATATAAAGGTTATTGTTGATAGGATATATATATATTTCCTAATTACACCGATAGGTGTAATATACAATGGCATCAAGGGGAGGAGTGGGATGCGTGTAAATAATTTCTTTTTCTTTTTCAGGAAACTCCTAATATACAATTTTGAGATCATTTGAGAGGTGACATTATTTTCGATGAATTCAAATCAATATGTAGAGGATAGTTTATCCACAAGGGCTTGGAAATAATGTGGGTCAATGTCATTGGGAACCCTCGTATTTGATAGGGCATGTTCCAATATATCTCAATGAACATTAGATGTTTTGACGAGCTCTAGGATAGATATTTGTGCTAGAGTCTTCTCAAGATGTTTGATGAGATTAGAATATGAGGCCAAGGTAGATAAGGATGACCCTTGGATGGTGAATTGACCACACCTTATGGTGACAGTGCAATTAGAGGATATTGTATTTATGGTATTGACTTTCCTATCAAATCAATCAATATGCCCTATGATCAAGTCATTTGCACTAAATCCTTTCGATTGATGAGTAGGTACATCAAGTATAAATAATGCATTTATTGACGTAAGAGATCAATACCAAATCACTTATGAGTTCTTAATAAATATCATAGTCAAGACCCATAGAAGAATGCATAGGAGTTACTACAATGTGCAAAGAAGTAAAAATATTATTGGTAGAGGGAATAGGGATGGATCTCATAGTGTAAATTTGCAAACTCTTGACATGAAAGATCAAAACATAGAAACCTAAGAGATTCCTACCCACTACACAAACTTAAGGAATGGAAAGATATGAACAATTGGATTTCTTCATGATCCTAAATTAACCTAATGCAATTACAAATTAAATAAGAGGAAATCTACCAAGGTTTTAGGGTATCAGTGTAGTAATAGGAAAGAACATCTAAGACACTTTATCAATGTCATTGATGAATATGAAATTGATCTCAAGGATGTGATTCATGAATTGTTTGGAAGAAAGTGTGAGAGAGTGGTGCAAAATCCTTTAGAATAACAATGCTAATTAGTGGAAGGAGTTTGTGGGAGTACTCATATTACAATATCAGAATAGGATAGATCCCAAATTTTCTATTCATGAACTTATGACTATCAAGAAAGGAATAAATGAAATAGTGGTGGACTTCAATAGTGGATTTATCATGACTACGAGGAAAGTACCTCCAAAATGTAGGCCTTATGAAGCAATGTTTTTAAAA
This sequence comes from Sequoia sempervirens, assembly GCA_007258455.2. NCBI lineage: Eukaryota > Viridiplantae > Streptophyta > Pinopsida > Cupressales > Cupressaceae > Sequoia > Sequoia sempervirens. Next base: position 98,997 of record VDFB02358290.1, on the reverse strand, counting down.
TTTACTATGGTGCTTTTGAACCTAAGATAAGATATTGTCTCCAAGACAAGAATTCACAAAATTTTGAGAGAAGCTTATGCCACTGCAATAAATATTGAAAGCAACATGAAAGTATTAGGGAAGTATGCCAAGAGGTCAGATGTGAGGATCTCATAACCAAATAGAGAAATCTCAAACAAGCCTCTCATTGTTGGAGATAAGCTAGATAAGCTAATGGGTATCATGAAGGAATTATCATACAAGGTGGAAATAAGTGATAAACGGATACCACTAAATATTGTTGCAACATATTGCAATGAAGGTCAATGTCTACATAATAGGCCTTCTAATACTAACTTTTCAAAGAGGCCACTACAAAAAGATAAGCAAGTGACTCCCAAATAAGGAAATTTCAAGCAATAAGACAAAGAAACTCTAGACCCTTGTGAAGAGACCACCCTTCAACACAATTCATTGTGGTGTGAGACATGTTACCTTTCACACAAGCCAATGAAGTGTGTTATCATTGTCAAGGTGATTAAAGAAAAATATTTTCCTAATGAATAGTGTGGTGTAGCATATTATGAAGATGATATTGATTAGCTTGATGCATTCAAATATGGACTTATGAATGAAGTTGGGTATGTTGTGCAAACTACAAAAAAATCTTTTTTAGTATTATTAGGAAACAAGTCCAAAATAGTATGAGTTGTTCACTCATGATTTTGAACACCTTATGGAGCTCATGCACCAATGGAACAATATATCCAAACCATCGAGTGAAGACATAAATACTCACAAATGTAGTAGTAATGCAAGTTCAAAGTGGCTACTATTTGAGAAATAGGAAAGTACCTACTAAAAATGATGCTATTATTACCAAACCTAATATAACTCTTACAAAGTTTGAAAGGAGAAATAAAGGGTGAACATTGATACCAAGAACAATGGCACCACAAGGAAGGCAATATAAAAAAAATAATGATGAGCACTCAATTATATTGAGAGAGGGGAGGGGGGTGAATCAATATAACAAAAAACCTTTACGTTTCAAAACTTAATTAACCATGGCAATAACACACATGCAATATCTAGCAATTAAGAACACATGAACACAATTTATGTGAAAATCCTTGCAGGAGAAAACCACAAAAAAATATTGCTTATACTAGATCTTATTTGTAGGCATCATCCTACTTCATTTATAAATCTTCTTTGTAGGAACCAACCCACTAGAGACACCAATCCCCACACCTGAGCACCAAATCAGTAAGAGAAACCAATATCTTCTAATGAGATGTACTCACCTATTGATCTCCTTGGTTAGGAGGGACCATCCACCAAATGAACAATATGACAATTTTGAAACTTCTTAGATCTACTCTAATTCACTTTCATAAATATGCTCACTACTTCATCAAAATCTGCCTTTAGAATCTCCTAAAAATCCTTCATAAATTTTTCTATAAAGCTCTTCTAAGTTTGCTCATATGTCTCTTAATTTTTTTCTCATATGTCTTCAAAATTTTGTACTTATATGCCTCTTAAAACTGCTCCTTATACGAATGATATTAAATGAATTGCTTGCTTTCAAAATGGACTTCATGATCTTCAAATACCTTCACCAAGGGAGGCAACTTCATGAAACAACATGTCATTTACAAATGGATGCAACACCTCATTTTATATGCACCCCTTCGCCTTTGTCTTGGGTGCTCCAATAAGGGCCAACCCCTATAGAATATATTTTATTATTTTATTATTTTCAAATTTAACTCCCCAAAATGGGTCACACCAATAAGGGGGTCGACCTTTAAAAACTAATTTTATTTAATTTGTAAATCACCACATGGTCCAAGCGTTAGGAATCTAAGGGTTAACCCATAGAAATAGATAAAATTAAACTTTTATTTCCTTTTGTGAGGGATGCTCATAAACACATTCAAATAATCTTGATTTTGATATGACAATTCACTTCCTTCCTCAATGATCTCTCTTGGCCTTCAAGTTCCTTTGACATCAATGGCAATGATTTCCAACAATCTCCCCCTTTTTCATTGATGCAATTTTGTAAAGAAATAATATGCAAATGCAATAGGAACATACTTCTCCCCTTAATTGAAACACTCTCCCTTACTCTACTCCTCCCCCTTTGACATCAATGACAAAGGATTTCCGGGGCTGAAAGATAAAGCAATGAATAGGTCCCCCTAAACAAATGCTTCTAAAGGATTTAGTGACTGGATGACAGTGATATCACTCCCAAGTTCCGCCTTAACTGCTCAAAAGTCTCTTTTGGAAGTGGCTTGGTGAAAATGTCTGCAATATGTTCTTGTGTAGAAATATACTCCAACTTTACTTGTTGAATAGCCACCTGTTCCCTTAAGAAATGATATTTTATGGGAATAAGATTTCTTCTAGAGTGCATGACCAAATTCTTTGAAATATTGATTGCACTCATATTATCACAAAATATAGATATAGGATGACCATATTCTACTTTGATATCTCTCAATATTTGCCTCATCCAAATAACCTGAGTGCAATAGGATGCTACTAAAATGTACTCCACCTCTGTAGTGGATAGGAGAATTGACGTTTGTTTATTACTCAACCATGAAACAAGATTATTTCCTCAAAAGAATGCACCTCCATTTGTACTCTTTCTATCATAAATACTATAGGTCCAATATGCATTTGTATATGTTGTTAAGGTGAAATCTTCACTCTTGGGTACCACAAACCAAAATCCAATGTGTCTTTTAAATATTTGAGTATTCTTTTCACTTCTTGCACATGAGTTTCTTTAGGTGCAACCCAAAACCTTGCTACCATACCAACTGCTTGCATAATGTCAGCCTTGAAGCTATCACATATAACAAGCTTCCAATCAATGACCTATAAATAGTCTTATTTTCCTCAAAGTGATTCATCATCGTTACTTAATTTACATTTTGTTACCATGAGTGTACACACATGATTACAATCCTCCTTTCTGAACTTCTTCAACATTTTATTTATTTGATTTAGTTGAATTCTTTTAGAACTTTTTCATTCTTCATAGCCAATACCACTCGTATCGAACATAGGCTTTTGAAATTTGTTGTCATGCAATATTTTTGAACTCTTCTCATTCTTTAAGTTTCTATTTAATTGAAACACTCTCTCTAATTCCTTCCTTAGGTATACAATCTCATATTCCAACTTCTCACAATTTTCTTCCTTTGTCTTCAATTGGTTTCTCATCTCCTCCTCAAACCTTTTTGCTTCTTCTACTTGAAATTTTAGATATATGATCACCTTCTCCGATTCTTCGAGACTTTGTGATAATTTTTCTTTGGCTTTACTTTCCTCTTGAATTTGTAATCCTTGTTTCAAATTTATTTTCTTAAGCTTCTCAATCTCACTTTAGGCATAATGGAGTTCCTCCTCAAGATCCACTTTTCATTCTTCTTCGCTATACTCTCCTTCTAAATCTCTTTCTTTCTTTTCATCTTCATCACCCTTTGCTTCCATTGCCATGAAGAGTGTTTCTTCTCTATCATTGTTAGAAATTTCTTCATTACTTTCCTCCAATGAGCTATTAACTTCTTTCAAATAAAGACTCTTCTTGTACTTCAAGAAGTACTTTTCATGTTGACCTTGTTTGTAACCCTTCTTATATTGTTGGTATCTTCTTCCTTTCTTCATGTAGTGATCCTCTTCATTATCACTGCTTTCACTCTTGACCTATGGACACTTATAAGCAAAATGACCTATTCTACCACAATTAAAACATATAAATGGTAACTTACCTTGGTACTTCCTGGATCCTTTCTTTAGCTTTCTCATGAAGTGGGCTTCTTCTTCATTCGTTTCATTGTTTGAGCTATCACTTGGTTCGTGATTTTTAGTCTTTCCTTTCTTTAATGCTTTTAAGGCTACCTCCCTTTTAGATGGTTTTTCTTCAAACCTCATTTCATAGGCAATAAGAATCCCATGCAACTCATCCTTTGTCAGTTTATCTAGATCTCTCATTTCTTCAATTTCCAAAACCTTGAAATCAAATCTCAGAGGTAAAGGCCTTAGTACCTTTTTCACAATCACAACTTCTTCAACTGTTCAACCAAGACCTTTTATTATGTTCATGATCTCATCAACATGAAGTAAATGGGAGGCTATGTTTCTTCTTCTTTCATCTTAAGGATTTCAAATTATCTTTTATGTGTTTGGATATTTTCTTTCTTAACTTTATCATCTCCTTCATATATATTCTTCATCTTATCCCAAATCTCTTTAACTTTTTTGCAATGCATTAATTTTACAAACTTTGATTCGAATAATTCAAATAAGATCACATTTATGGATTTTACATTATTTTCACTGATTGTCAAATATCAAACCCTAGAGCATTCAAATAGGTTTCCATCCTTATGCTCCAAAAGGAATAGTTTGTTCGATTGAACAATGGTGCCCTATTTGATGTGAATCCATATCCTTCTTGACTAGCTATATGTTCTCTTTATATCTTCCTTCTAGCAGTTGGACTATCTCTGAAGGAACCCATTTTGATACCAATTGATGAACACTGAGTTATATTGAGAGGGGGATGAATCAGTATAACAACAATCCTTTACTTTTTCAAAACTTAATTAGCCATAGTAACAACATACATGTAAGATCTAGAAATTAAGAACAAAGGACAAACACATGATTTATGTGGAAACCTTGGTAGGAGAAAACCATGAAAAAATATTGCTTATATATAGATCTTCTTTGTAGGCACCAACCCACTTCTTTTAAAAATATTTTATAGAAACCAACCTACTGGAGACACCAACTCAGCAAGAGACACCAATCTCTTGATCTCCTTGGTTAGGAGTCAATGACCTCTAAATGAAATCTAATTACTTGAAACTTCTTCTTAGATCTGCTCTAATTCACCTTCATAAATCTTCTCACTACTTCATCAAAATATTCCTTTAGATCTCCTAAAAAGCCTTCATAGATTTTGCCATAAAGCTCTTATAAATTTTTTCATATGTCTCTTAATTTTCTGCTCAAATGTCTCAAAATTTTGTACTTATATGCCTCTTAAAATGCTACTTATATGAATGATATTCAATGAATTACCTTCTTTCAAAATGGACTTCACAATCTTCAAATACCTTCACCAAGGGGGGCGACTTCATGAAACAACATGTCATTTATAAATGGATGCAACACCTCATTTTATATGCACCCCTTCACCTTTTTGTTGGGCACTCCAATAGGGGTCGACCCCTATATAATATATTTTATTATTTTTATTTTCAAATTTAACTCCCCAAAATGGGACACACCATTAAGGGGGCCAACCTCTAAAAAATAATTTAATATAATTTTTAAATCACCACATGGGGTCACTAGGATTCTAAGGGTCGTCGACCCTTAGAAATAGATAAAATTACACTTTTATTTCCCTTTGTGAGGGTTGCTAATAAATATATTCAAATAATCTTGATTTTGATATGACGATTTGCTTCCTTTCTCAATGATCTCTCCTGGCCTTTGAGTTCCGTTGACATTAATGACAACAATTTCCAACAAATAAATCTAGTGGGCAAGAAACAATGCAAAAGAAATATGTGCCCAAAACTCATGAGCGTGTTGTACCATTAGGTATTATAAAGTATTCCTAGGAACTTACCTAGTTAATAATAAATTGAATGTCAAAAATTCTACACAAATTTGTTCATTTATGGATGCCTAGTTCACAAGTGTATTTTAGATTTTAAAGCCTCAATAAATTTCATATATTTTGAATGAGTTAGGTTTGCAAGTTTTTAAGTCATATGGTAAATTCTTTGCCACAAATTCTTGGGAATTCAATTTCATTGGAGTTGCAATTGGTGTAGAGGTTCAACTTGTTGCATATCCTATAAAATTATTTCTAATGGATACAACCATTGTTGATTATCATTTCAAATGGGGTATATTGTTATCTTGAAAGTGGGAAAACTTCAATTGGTGGTAGCATACAAATTAAGTCAAGTTACATACATAAAAGAAAATTCTAAATATGGTTAATGATTGTTAAAAAACCACCAATGAAGTGGAAAAAAATTTGACAAAGTTGAAGGGTATAATCAAATCTACCATATAGTTTGAATAGCTATCTAACATTATCTTATTCATAAAGAAGAATGGAGAGATAAGGTTGTGTGTGGAATTCAAGAATTTAAATGTCAAATCCCTCAAGGACAACTTCCCACTTCCAAGCATTGACCACTTGTGCAAAAGGTGATAAGATCAAAATAGATTCCCATGATGGATGGATTTTTCAACTATAATTGGGTGGTGGTCAAGAAGTTAAAGTAGAAAAAGACCATATATATTACTCCTCGGGGCACTTATGTCTATGTGAATGACTTTTGAATTGAAAAACATAGGAACCACTTTTCAAATATGTTGATTTTGTAGGTATCAATAACAAAATCATGGTATTATACCAATATGACCTAATACCTTACTTTAAGGGTAGAAGAGATCATTGTAAGCATTTGGAGTTGATATTCTAAAGGTGCCTTGAGTATGGGATTTCTTTAAATCCAAAAAAATATGTATTTGGTTTCGAAGAAGGTAAATTGTTAGGGCACATTGTGTTAAGAAAGAAGGTGATGCTAGATCCTAAGATATTGAAAGCAATTGACCTTATCCTAACCTAGATTGTTAAGGGTGTATAATCCTTCACTAGGCTCAAAAAATATGTATTCAGTGTTGTAGAAAGTAAATTATGTTAGAAGACATGGTGGTGATAGATCTTGAGAGAATGAAAGCAATGACCTTATATCCCAACCCAAGATTGTCAAGGGTGTACAGTCCTTTAGGCAAATAAATTTGGTTAAGAAGCTTATTCCTAATTTTTTAAGAAGACAAAGGCAATCTCTAAGATATTAGAAAAGGAAATCTATCACATGGAGTAGAGAGTCAACTAACTCACTCTATCCTCTAAAATGGGCACCATTTCTAGCTAGTCCTAATTATTCTTATTTGTTTCAACTCTACTTCTTTGGATCATTTTTATACCATAGTTGTTCTATTGCAGAAGAATAAGGATGAGTATGAACAACCTAAATTATTTTTCAACAAGTCTTGATAAGTTGCAAAATTAAAGTATTCAATTATGGAAAACATGCTTGTGCCCTTTCCAAATTTGTTAAGAACTTCGAGCCCTCTTTCATAGGATCTAGAATCAGTGCTTATGTGCATCACATTTTTGTGAGGGGAATCTTTGTTCAAAAAGAAGCTTCAAACAAAAGGTGCAAGTGGATTAATAAAATCTAGGAATACAACATGGAGATGAAAACTACAAACCTGATCAAAGATTAGGGCCTAGCTAAATTGATGGTAGATATAGACTTGGATGCAACGAGGTGCATCAAGCAAGTTCTAATTTCATGCCATTTCCTTTCCCTTTGAAAAATAATTTGTGGTATGAGGCCATAGTTTTCTCTTTGGAAAACTTAAGTTGTCCCCCAAGATTGAATGTTTATTAGAAGAGGAATTTAAAGTTGGTAGCCCAAGGGTATGTGTTGTTGCAGATCCAAGTATGGTGGAGAAACCTTGATGGATTTCTACTCAAATTGTTAAATCAAGAATAATCTATCAAAGTCACTAATGAGTGTCATCAAGAGGTCTATGGGGGACATTTTATGTCAAAGACCAGTGCTCACAAGGTGATTAGAGCAGGATATCGGTGACCCATATTGTTTAAGGATGTGGAAAAATTTATTAAGAAGCATGATGCTTGCCAAATATTTTTATACAAGATGAAGTTTGCAAGTGCATTCTCCTCACACTTGTATTTGTTGAGGCTCTATTTCAACAATGGGGCATTGATTTTGTTGGATAAATTGTTCAAAAGACAACCAATAGGCACAAATAGATTCATAGCCATTGACTATACCAAATGAATGAATGCAAGCTCTACTAGAAATGCTACATGTAAAGTGGTGATTGATTTCTTGCTATACAATATAATCACAAGGTTCAATGTGCCTACAAGGATAGTTGTTGATAACACAATGTGTTTTAGATCCCATTATTTTTTTGACATATGTTACAAATATGGGATTATTTTAACACATTCTTCTCCTTATTATCCACAAGGAAATTTTCCAAATTGAATCTAGTAATAAATGTATCATGACAACCATAAAAATTACATTAGGGTCAAATAAGAAAAGATGGGATCATAAACTTAGATATTTTAATTGGACAAACAAGATGACATACAAAGCTTATTTGAAGGATCACTTTGAAATATTTTATGGAACAAAAGCCAAGACATTGTTTAGTATTGAGTTTTTAGTTTACAAACTACTACAATAAATTAAGGAGGAGGAAAATGATGCCATTTCCTTGAGAATTCATGACTCGGTCCAATTGGAAGAAACTAGAAGAGATGCACATAAAAGAAGTCTAATGTGGCAAAAAAAGATGAAGCATTTGTTTGATAAGAAACTAGTTAAGGGAGAATTTCAAAATGGGGGACATTGTCCTCATATGGAATGCAAGGTCTAAAGATAAGGGCAAACATGGAAAATTTGAATCCTTGTGGTTTGGATCTTATCAAATTGTAGAAAGGTGCAATTAAAGCACTTTTAATCTTAGGAGTTTGGATGGAGAGTTCATGGTGCTGCTAGCCCATGGCCAACACCTCAAACAATACTTCTCTTGATAGTTTGAATCTCTCTTTTAGATTATGTATATATTTTATTCGTTTGTTTGTTCATGTTTTGTCCCTTTTTGTGGTTTTTTAATGCTAGACCTATGATCCACTTTTGTTTGTTTTGGTCTACATCCTAGAGATAGCTAGATTCTCATTGTAGTTGCAAAAGACACATGTCCCTAACTAGAGCCAATGTGGGCGCCTATGTCAACAATCCAAAATTTGCTTAAGGTTGTGCCCCTTTGTTGCCTTAGCTATATTTTATCCATCATACATAATCGATTCAAGAATTCCCTCAATGGCCCCCCTTGATCATTTTCTATCTTAATATTGTTCTTTTCCTTTCTCAATAGTTTGTTTTCATATGCTAATGATTGCAAAAATCTAAATAATTTCTAAGTCTAGGGAGTTTTTGTCCATTTTTTTGTCATTTTTTAAGTGTGTGGAACTTTCAAGGACTTCCTCCACTCCTTCAAGTCACCACATGCCTCACTTTTCCACTTGCAAACTTTTATTTTTTTGTCTTCCTTTCTTCCTTTGTGGGATTCCAAATTTCTTCTAGACTTTTGACATTTTAGTCTTGAGTCTAAATGTCCAAATGAGCTCATCATTTCTCTAATGTGCAATTGAATCTCAAGTTTGTAGGTTTTCAAGGGACCCCAAGACTCCTTATTTTATCTTCATTTATAGGCAATTATCACATCTTCATGTGTCCATTTCACTTTTTTCCTTTCATGCAAACTTGTAGGCTTCCCGTGGATTCTTTCCACTTTCCCAACTTCCCTATGTCCTTTCAGATCCTATTTTCCCACATCTTCTCTATTTCATTCATCCATTCATCACCACCCTTTGCAAACCTTGCAAATTCTTCATCTTTTAACAAACATGTCCATGGTCAACCTCCAATTCCACATTGAATTCCCACAAATTCAACAAATGTTTCATCCACTCGCCTCAACTTCTGATGATGCTATTAATAGCCATATTTGACACATTACAATAAGACAAATACATTTATCCCACTAAAATTTTGTTGCTTATCCCAAGGGCATGGATCCATATGCAAATTTTAATTAAGGATGAATAAAATTAATCCATTGATATTAATCTTGTAGTTGAAAACCCTAGCCGCCATTAGTCCATAGATAGGTGCCAGGTTACCCATTTTAGGAGGGAAACATGTTTTTCTCACACTTTAGACTTGGCTCAAGGTGGATTTCAAGGGATTTTATGTACTTACATGTGCTTAATGTTGTGATTTTCCAAATATCTTGCAAGCTTCAATAGGTTATGAGTTGCAAAAATTTGGAATGTTATAAATACAAGGATGTGTGATGTATAAGGAGTTCATTTCTATTCTTTTAAGAATTTGTAAGTGTTAAAAATTCATCTAAGGTCTCAATTTATGCTCGTCCAATTTGTTAGTAGAACCACATGTGTTTGCAAGTCACAAAAGGGGTTTTATATGACAATAGTGTTTGTAACTGAGTGTCTCCATGTTGGTTTGTAAATTTTCAAGGGAACCCTTCAACTTAGTTGTGGGTTTCCTCTTGTCAATTTTTTGGCATGAATATTGTTAGATTCTGCAAGAAGTGAGAACTGAGCCAAGGTCTGATGCCGATCGTAGATCACATGCAACTTCACTCAACAAATGTGATGAGTGTAGAATGTTTCATTATTTTTTCCTTATAATTTCCTCTTTACCTCTGTCTTTGTCCAAATTCCTATCACCATTTGCTGAAGGAACCTTAATATTTAATAAAATATGGAAAATAAATTAGGATTAATAAATTGCTGAAAATCATAAATGGCAGGAGATAGTTAGAGAGGAAGTTGAAGTTGCTACGAGTATGATGACCTCGGGAGATCGGTGGAATGAAATTAGCAAGACTTTGTTAGTGACTGATCATTATTTTTTAGGATGCTTTGTTTTAACATTATAAGTGGCCTACGACCCTTTGTCGTTTTTCATAGACTCTTGGTTGTGAGTGGCTGATAGGCCAAACAAACAAACAAACTTATTTACTTACTGATAATGTGATCGGTATATATATAAGTGTGTATGCTAAAACACATATAGAAATAGAGACATAATAGAAATCATATATTCACGTTAAAATTGCATTCATACTTTGTTATTGCAATTCAAATGAATGATAGTTAGCATGGAATAATTCAGTGTTTGTGAGCTTCATCATTCAATAGCCGGTGAAGGTAGGGCCCACTTCCTCGGTTGTTGCTAATCTTTTCATTTCTGTGTGTGGTAATGTATGTTGCTTCGTAATTATTCAATTTGTTTCATATTGTTTATTATGTTATCAGATTCTTATTAGTTTCCTTAATCTCTATGAATGTATTCTTATGTTTTTTAATACTTATCTGTTTGCATAATCGATTAATTGTAATTAAAGAATTGAATAGTTAATTGATATTGAAAATATATCTACATTCAATAGCATAACTTATAGAGATTTTACTTCTATTTATTGCATAGTTAATTCTGTTTATTTTATTTCCAGAAAGGTTTTCATGCTATTAGAGATTTTCAATTCTATTTTGTTGTGTGCCAATGATCTGTTCTTTGGTGTAGAGTCATTTCTTCACGAGTTCCTGTCACATATGTGACAGGAAGTCTGCAAACCAGATTTCTATTCAAAAATAGATTACATTAGTTTGCAACCCTTCGACATGCTACCACAACACGGTTCAAAAGCCTACATTCCCAGATTGACACTTTAGGATGAACTAAGGAAGCCATTTCTAAGAATTAATTCAGATCCATTACAAGAACAATTTGAAACCACATTTTTGTCCAATCATTTTGGCGCCGTTGCCGGGGAACGGTGTTAAAGGCTTGTATTTCTAGTAAACTAAGCTAGGAGCGTTGCGCTAAGGAGAAAGTCCACGTGACAATCAACCTCGTTTGGGTAACTACCCTTAGTTTGCTTTGTCATAAGTCATTTAGGTGCATAAATCGTAGTAGGGATAGTAAGGGGAGATTTGTTGAAAAGGAAAAAGGGAATATTAAACAATCAGAAAAATTAGAAAATAATTCAAAATCATTAGTTAAGGGAGGAAACTCACAACAAGGGAAATTGAAAACTAAATTACAACCCTTAGAGTTACCCGGACCTCATCTTGAGAAGTGTGTTATAGAGTCTACTACTGTTGAGACACCTGTAGGTACCCATCCAATTTCTTTTGAGAAACCTACGGGCTGGAAGTTGGTCCATTCTCAAAAGAAACCCAAGAGCCATCTAGAACCTATTTTACCCCTTGGGCATTAGATGTCATGGATCCCAATAACAATAACAACAACAACAACAGCAATAACAACAACAACGATAATAGGGCGTTGGCCAACAATAATCCAGTTACTTTTGAGTTTCCTATCACATATCCTGAGCAAGATGCCCCTATGAAGAATATTCCTCATTCAACTTTACCTATTTTTCGTGTCCTTTCTACTGAGGATCCTAACATGTTTATGTTTGAATTTGATGTGTTGTGCAACAGTTATGATTATTAGAGTGATGCACAGAAGCTCAAACTGTTCCCAACCACATTGAAAGATGCAACCATACGTTGGTTTATGAACCTCAGGAACATTAGGACATGGAATGTCATGAGGGATTTATTCTTGAACAAGTACTAGGAATACTGTAAAACCAAGGAAAACTGGAACAAAATCTTCCATACGACATAGAAGGAAGATGAGTCCATGGAAGATTATCTTGAACGCTTCATGTTCAGTCTTCAACGATCTCATCAACAAGGGCTGAATGATGATACCATTAAAATGTTTTTTCTTAGAGGCATAAGAGATGATGTTATGGAAGCATTAAATTTGATAGGTAAAGGGAATATTTCTAAAATGGAACTTGATGATATCTATGATATTTGCAGGAACTATTCCAGGTCTCTGCGTTCAGGGAGGAACTATCCAAGTAGGTTGTATTCTGCGGGAGCTTCAACAGGTATCACCAAGCGTGAGATAGGTAATTTACTTGAAGACCTTAAGAATGATTTCTTAAGTCATATGGGTAAACAGATAGACACTTTATATACACGAAGAAAACAAGAGGAGGCTAAAAAAGCATTAGATGTCTTTTGCCCTGTTTGTCGAAAGAAGCATAGTGGTGAGGAGTGTCCATATAATAGAACAAAGATATCTTCTTTAGAAGAAGCTAGTACTGACACTAATCTAAAACCTCTTCCTGTAGGGATGAATGAGGTAGGATACATAGATGAACCTGTTTACTTGATGGCCCAAAGAAGACAATGGAAAATAAGAGAAATGCCCCCATCAGATTACCAAGTTTCATCCCAAAATCCTTTTTAACAAAATTCCTTCACAAATCGGTCTGGATGGTATGGAAATGGGTAGAACCCTCCATACTACCCTCATTGGTCACGACAATACCCACCTTCTCCACAATCGTGGCAAGCATGGTGAGCACCGCCACCACCCTATCCACAATATCAGTCATTTCCGCCATATCCACCACCTCCAGCAATAAATTCATATCAACAATCCCAACAACTCTTACCATCTATCCCGATATCTAATCAAACTTCTAGTTCGACCCAACCACCAAAAGCTACACCAATGCCTGCACAACCAACACCCAATCCAAACAATAAGGTGACTCAACCAGTTTATAATAATGAAGTGATAGGACTCTTGACTTATCCTGTCAAGGCATTAGAGATTGACGATGTAAACCTAAGGTCAGGGAAGAATCTTCAAGGACTGACCATTACTGAAGTTGAAGATCATCCAGTTGAGCCCGAAGAAGAGCAACCAAAGCCTCCATTTCCATATAGGTTGTAGGAGCCACCAAAGCAACAAGAAACATTTCAATTTGATTTTATGAATGAGTTACACAATGTTAAGATTAAGATTCCTTTGTTGCAAGCTATTCAAGATATTCCTGTGTACACTAAGGTGATTAAAGAACTTTGTGGGAGGAAGTAACAGAAGAAGTAGGACCCCAAGATAGTACAAGTCATTGGACAACTTGCAGACTTGATGCTGGGAAAGATTTCAGTTCCTAAGTATGCAAATCTCGGCAGTCTAATGATTAAGGTACGTATTGGTGACATAACCATTCCGAATACACTTGTGGATCTAGGAGAAGCTATAAATGTAATGACTAATGAGACTAAGGAAAGGCTAGCCCTTCAAGGATTGAGACCTACTCCAACAGTCTTGCAAATCGCTGATCGTTCCCTCGTAAAACCAAAAGGTATGATCGAGGACATCATTATTTCTATTGAGTCTTGGGAGTATCCCACAGATTTTATGATTTTGCAACGAAAGATTAAGCTGGGGGGATATCCCCTGATTTTAGGAAGACCTTGGTTAGCTGTTGCTAATGCCTTCATTGATTGCAGGTCCAAAAATATGGTGATATCGAATGGGGAGCAAACAAAGCAGTTGACATTGTACTCTCTAGTGCAACTATTATTGGAAATGGAGGATCCTTTGTGGATCGATAGTGACGTAGAGGACCCTCTACCTATTTTAACAATAGATCAAAGTAGGGGATTTGAAGATGTTTCAGAAGACACTGTTATTAATCATTTATCGCAAAATCATTATTTAATTGATAGTGATCTTGACCAATGATTTTACCTATGGACATGGGTGATAACTTTCCATTTGGCAATTTTCCATTAGTGGGTAGTTCATAGTCTATTCAACACTTTATCACTTTGCACCAGTTATTACCACATGATTGTATATACCGTCCCATTTTTATGTCTAGGGATATTGATCCATCTTCGTCTAATTCGCAACTACTTTTCCATAGATACCCTTGTACAATTCCAAGCTACTGAGGTTTTACCTGGTAAAACACTTAACATCAATCCCAAACTAGATGCTTGTCAGTTGAAAGAAGTCATTGAGATGTTGTCAGCCCATAAAGAAGCCTTTCCTTGGGATTATGAAGATATGAGAGGTATTCACCTTGCTACTTGTACACACCACATCTATACAGAGGAAGGGAGTAGACCTATGCGACAACCCCAGAGAAGGTTGAACCCAACCTTACAAAAAATAGTTAAGGAAGAACTTCAAAAGTTGCTCAATGTAGGATTCATTTACCCCATATCAGATAGCAAATGGGTGTCCCCACTTGTGGTAGTACCTAAAAAGAATGGAAAATGGCGAATATGTGTCGATTATAGGGCCCTTAACAAGGCCACTAAGAAAGATCATTTCCCATTTCCTTTCATTGACCAAGTCCTAGACACCTTAGCTGGGAAAAAGTTCTCCTTTCTTGATGGCTTTAGTGGGTACAACCAAATTTGAATTTCCCTTGAGGACCAAGACAAAACTACTTTTACCTGCCCTTGGGGAACATTTGCCTACAATTTCTTGCCTTTCAGATTGTGCAATGCACCTGCTACTTTCCAACCAGCTATTTTAAACATTTTTGTTGATTTAATTCATGATTGTGTAGAAGCGTATATGGATGACTTTACTGTTTATGGTAACACATATGAGGAAGCTAAGGAAAATCTTGAGAAGGTACTTAAGTGATGTATCGATACTAATCTTTCCTTGAGACATGAAAAGTGTCACATCCTAATGACTGAAGGTATTGTGTTGGGTCATTATATTTTTGAAAAAGGAATTGAGGTAGACCTGAAAAAGATCAAGATTATTCAAGACTTGCATGTTCCTACTTGTCCAAAGGATGTACATAGTTTCCTAGGACATGCTGGTTATTATCGCAGGTTTATTCAAAATTTTAGTAGGATTGCCTCACCTTTGTTTTTGTTACTAGAAAAGGATGCAAATTTCTCATGCATAGCAGAATGTCAACAAGCTTTCGAGGAAATCAAAGGTAAGCTCATCATAACACCTGTGCTCCGAGGGCCAAATTGGGAACTGTCGTTTCATATACATACCGATGCATCAGATACTTCGATGGGAGCCATCCTTGGACAAAAGGAAGACACCCTCTTTTATGCTATTTATTATATCAATAAGAATTTTACTGGTGCAAAGGTAAATTATACTATTATTGAAAAAGAGTTCCTGGCTGTTGTTTATGCAATAAATAAATTTTGCCACTATATCATTGGATATAAATTTTTTGTACATACGGATCATTCAGCTATTATATTTTTAATGAAAAAATCTATTGTTACAGGGCAAGTGATTCAGTGGTTACTTCTTTTGTAAGAGTTTGATATTACTATCCTCGACAAACTAGGGCGAGAGAATGTGGTGGCCGATTTTCTCTCTACATTGCAGTGTGAAGATGAACCAACCCCAGTTGATGACACCTTTCCAGACGAACATCTTTTTTCTATATGAGCAAATAGTCTATGGTACGCTGACATGGAAAACTACTTGGTTACTTCCAGGTTCCCACCTCATTTCTCTCCAAGAGAACGTCAAAAGCTGGTAGGACTCAGTGGTGATTACACATGGATTAATGGGATGCTCTTCTACTGGGGCCTTGATAATATCATGCATCGGTGTGTTCCTAAAGAAGATGTCTTTGACATTCTGTGTGCATGCCATATAAAACCTTGTAGAGGAAATTTTGCTTCCCATAGGACCGCCCAAAAGATTCTCACCGTTGGTTATTATTGGCCCACACTCCACAAAGACAGTAAGCATTATGTTCAACATTGTGACAAATGCCAACGTATGGGGTGGCCTACTTGCTTTGACGAAATGCCTTTACATCCTCAGTTATCTATAGAACCATTTGAAAAGTGGGGGTTAGATTTTGTAGGGCCCATTCATTCTCCCTCTCATAATAAAGAATATATCTTGATTTGTACAGATTATGTCACTAAATGGGTAGAGGTAGTAGCCTTAAAGCATGCTATGGATACTAAGGTTGCTAACTTCTTGTATTCTGAGATTTTTACCAAGTATGGCGTGCCTTGTGAAATTGTCATAGACCAAGGAGCACAATTCACCTCCGACCCAATTTCAGCATTGGTACGACAATACAAAATTAAGCATCAAAAGTCTTCCCCATACCATCCGCAAGCCAATGGACAGGTGGAAGTAACCAACCGAGAACTGGAGAACATTTTTATGAAGATAGTAGCATTGCACAAGAAAGACTGGGCATAAAGACTTCTTGAAGTAGTTTGGGCCTATCACACAACCTGGAAGACAACTACAAGAATGACACCATATGAGCTTGTTTATGGCAAGCAAGTTGTCTTGCCAATTGAATTTGAAGTGAAGACTCTACGCACTTCCCTTGAGCTTGGGATGAACCTCAGTGAAGTACATAAGGAGAGACTTTCTCAACTCCATTCACCTGATGAAATGTGTCAAGAGGCTCTTTTCCATATAGAGGTGGTACAGAAGCAAAGAGCGCAGTGGCATAATCGCTTCATCCGGTCACAGACATTCCAACTAGGAGACTGGGCATTACTCTATGACTCATGGTTTTAGGATTTCAAGGGGAAGTTCCACACTCAATGGCTCGGTCCCTATTAAATTCAAACTATGTATGATAATGGTGTTGTTCAACTATGTATTGTGGATTCTAAATGCACGACTCTTCTTGTTAACGGGCACTGTCTGAAACTCTACAAATGACCTCTTTCAAAGGAGACCTTCTTTTGTGATATGGCGAAGGAACTTACTATTGTTCCTTTCCGCCTCCTCCAGAATTGAGCATATAATAATATTAAAAAAAAAGAAAAAAGAAATAAAAGATCCAACAATGAAAACCCTTTTGGGCGTTGTTGGCCATTTAATGTTCGTAAACCAGTTTCTGGCGAGCATTAACTATTGAATAACCTTAGTGGTGAAAACTAGTTTTTCGGCGCCACTAAATGGTGGTAGATTGAAAACTGGGTAACCGACAATCTATTGTCATGATTAAAAAAAAAAAAAAACCCTCTTGTCACTTTCCTTCTAGGGACCATTTTGCTTTGAGTTCTAGGTGCTTGGGTTCCTCCCAACATTCCTTTGGAGTCCCCTTTCGACCTCTTGTTCCTCGCCATGACTTGTGCCTCTAGTCCCGGGGGACAACAATGTCGGTGGGCACATACTCTACCTTCTTGTCATTTTTGGTTACAGGTACTGCTGTGCATATCTTCTAGCTCGAGTTCCTATCTTTTCTTTGCCAAAAGCATTTTTGTGTCCACTAAGAGGTATTCACTTTTCTTTCCCACGGCTGGTCACATGGTCCATTCACATATCTTTGGTAGCCTTGGCGATTTTTCTTCACACATGGTTGGTCGCCAGATGGCCGCCCCTCATTGGTCATCTTCTTTCACCAATGGATACTCTGCCTACTTGTTTTGATGTCGTCATCTCCTAGTTGAATACCTGGTAGCATCTGTCCTGCATACCACCATATCTCTCTCCATCATTGCTGCTTAGCTATCCATATCCGACGATCTACTCTTGGTGGCTGTCATTTGTGTTGTATGACGCCCCGCTTGTTCCATCCATCTTATTTCCTATCACATCTCCACAGATCTTCCATCTCTGGCGTACACTGTTCCATCATTTCAAGGCATGCGACGTATTTGATTCCTAATTAGACTCATCATGTTCCTCTCTCACTCATGGTGATTGGTAATTTATTTTTCTTAGTTTCTTTCCTTACTTTATTTTATATTTTGTGTTTCCTTCTGTCAAATGGCATGTTGCCCCATGGACAGTTCAACCAATTAGCTGGGGGGAGGGGTTGTCACTATCATCATTTCTTCCAAGGGTTTGTCACTGTTATTATTTTTGCATTAACCCCTCATTACTATATTTTTAGTCATTCCCTATTAAGTACTCATTACCAAACTTAGCATTTGTTACTGTTAAAACTACCTTACCAAAACCATACTTGTCCGAGTCATTGGTATTCAGCATTGGAGGGAAGTCGCCAGATACATCATTCATTATATCACTTGTGAAGGTAGGTTTCAATATGTTTTTGCCCAACATTTCAAGAAATTTTGTATTTGTGACAAGGGTTGTTGATTAATATTCCATATTTTCTATATCTTGCCCTGCAACGACTGTCTAAAATGATGAGAAGTGGTAAACCCCATTGTCTATCCCACCATGGTTTGATAAAACGGTTGGTAGTCTGAGAATTGAAATTATTGTCTCCTCTCGGTGATTGGGACTCATTTTTCCATTCTTAGGACGATGAGGATATCAAACCCTCTGAGGAAGAGGAATCTTTCGCAGAGGGTTCCTCTAAAGACAATTCCTTGGATGAAGAGTTTGTCTCTGACGGGTCACCTAAGAAGGCTAGTGAAAAGAAAAATAAAGGAAGCCCTAGTGAATCCTCTGTACAAACCCCAAAGCCTAGGAGAAGAACGACCCATAATACCACAAGGCGGGTTGCATCAAAGTCCAACAAGTCAAAACCCTCACCCCCAAGTGAGAAGGGTCGTGAAAAAAAGAAATCTTGGAACCACCACTCACTGATCAATCTGGTGATAGGAAGGGAAAACAAAAATTGGATGTTTCAACTAAGTTAGATAACCTAGCCCAGGTAATTGGTAATGTGTTGGGTTCTGAGGAAATAGAAGTTTTGTCCAAAGTAATTGGGAAACGAGGAAAATTCCACATGGATTTTAGTAGGGAAAAATGCCAGAAGGTAAAAGAATGAGAAACCAGGAAACAAGCCAATGAGTCTCCAAAAGATTCACCTAGTACTGACCCAGAGAATGAGCCAATAGAAAATCAACAGGGGAAAACAGAGGATGCTAGGGTCATGACACCACCAAAAGTGAATCAAGAACAAAAGACAAAAAATATAATGACCTTAGAAACAGGACCACAAGTTCAAAAGGAACCAATGCACAATGTTGGTAATAATTCTCAAACACAAACCATGGCAGAAGATATTGTCCATAAATCAGAACAAAAGAATCCAGAGCATGATGAGCTATTAGATGAATTGATTGATGATGTGAATAAAAGTCTTCAGACTGAAAGCCATGAAGTTGAGGAGGAATTTGAGGAGGAAGATCCTCAAAGTGTAATAGAAAAAGAATTTCAGGATCTAAAAGTTGAATTAGCTAAAGTACAAATAGAAAATCAGACCTTACATAGGTTGTTAAAAGAAGCTCATTCCACTACCAATTCACAAGAAAAAGAGATAGGTGAACTCAAGGCCGAACTTAATAGAGTAAAAATTTATCAGATGTTGATTCAGGAACACAAACAAAAGGTTCAGGCAATACAACAACAATGGGTCAATGAGATCAAGGGCACTCTACAGAAGCTCACAGCTCTACTTGGTTCGTAACCTTTGCATGAGGAGATGCAAATTGTCCAGCTGGGGGGAAATGATGAGTGTAGAATGTTTCATTATTTTTGGCTTATAATTTCCTCTTTACCTCTATCTTTGTCCAAATTCCTGTCACCATTTGCTGAAGGAACCTTAATATTTAATAAAATATGGAAAATAAATTAGGATTAATAAATTGTTGAAAATCATGATAATTCTGATTATTTCGTGTCCAAATGGTAGGAGATAGTTAGAGAGGAAGTTGAAGCTGCTATGAGCATGAGGACCTTAGGAGATTGGTGGAATGAAATTAGCAAGACTTTGTTAGTGACCAATCACTTTTGTTTAGGATGCTTTGTTTTAACGTTATAAGTGGCCTGCGACCCTTTGTCGTTTTTCATAGACTCTTGGTTGTGAGTGGCCGATAGGCCAAACGAACAAACAAAATGATTTATTTATTGATAATGTGATCGGTATATATATATGTGTGTATGTTGAAACTTAGATAGATATAAAGACATAATAGAAATCATATATTGGCATTAAAATTGCGTTCATACTCTATTATTGCAATTCAAATGAATGATAGTTAGCGTGGAATAATTCAGTGTTTGTGAGCTTCATCATTCAATAGCCGGTGAAGGCAGGGCCCACTTCCTCGGTTGTTGTTGATCTTTTCATTTCTGTGTGTGGTAATGTATGTTGCTTCGTAATTATTCAATTTGTTTCATATTGTTTATTATGTTATCGGATTCTTATTAGTTTCCTTAATCTCTATGAATGTATTCTTATATTGTTTAATACTTATCCGTTTGCATAATCGATTAATTGTAATTGAAGAATTGAATAGTTAATTGATATTGAAAGTATATCTACATTCAATAGCATAATTTATAGAGATTTTACTTATGTTTATTGCATAGTTAATTCTGTTTATTTTATTTCCAAAAAGGTTTTCATGCTATTAGAGATTTTCGATTCTGTTTTGCTATGTGCCAGTGATTTGTTCTTTGCTACAGAGTCATTTCTTCACGTCTGCAAACTAGATTTCTGTTCAAAAATAGATTAAATTAGTTTGCATCCATCAAACCTTAGTTTATTGATTGCAACCCTTCGACATACTGCCACAACACGGTTCAAAAGCCTACGTTCCCGGATTGACACTTTAGGATGAACTAAGGAAGCCATTTCTAAGAATTAATTCAGATCCATTACAAGAACAATTTGAAACCATAGTTTTGTCCAATCAAAATGATTGAAGATCAAACTAGCAGAATGAAGAGAAATCTGAAATGAGAGAAAAATAGAGACAAGGTAAGAGAAATTGTGAAATACTCTCAATACTCCCACCGAGCGATCACAGAACTAGCTGAACTAGTAAAGGTGAGAGGAGAGTGCTCAATATATAGAAAAATAAGGGCAAATACATCCAAGTGGTGCATTAACTCCTACAACCCATGAAAGGTGGGAGGTTATCACCTACTTGGTAAATGACAAAACATGTGGCATAACCTCCTTAGGTGAAGACAAAAAGGAGGCGACACATAAAGCCAAAAGAGGGTGAGAAACCCAACTACCCTATAAGGTAAAAACATAATAGTGGTTATGAGAGGTGGCACAACAAGCCAAAAGAGGATGTGTAACTCAACTACCCATGTGTGGAGAGAGAGTGACACATGTAGCCAATGTATTTCACCACGCGTCCTCATATTAATAACTCCTAATAAACCTAAGCAAGCTTAAATAATATGTGTAGGAAAAAATAAATACCTCTAACATAAGGAAAATAAAAAACCTACACTAACACCCTCCCTTAAGCGTAGCTTAGGTGGGTGAAAAGATGGTTCCTAGCAAATGAAGCCATGTTAGGTACCCATGTACATAGAGATCCCCCCATAAGAAGAAGCCTCCCACAGAAGAGGAATAGCCCCCCTAAATAGAGAGAGTAGAATGAAGGACTAAGAAGCCCCTCCTAAAGTAGACACCTGTCGCACCCCAAGCAAAGCTCATAGAGGAAGGAACTTGCTTTCTGTGAAGGGTTTGGTGAATATTTCCGTAGTATGCTTCAATGTAGAACAGTACTTAAGATCAATGATGCCTTCCTAAATCAGCTCCCGAACGTAGTGCATATGAATCTCAATGTGTTTCGTCCTTTGATGATGAACTGGATTCCTTGAGATCTATATTACACTCTGATTATCACAAAAGATGACTGTAGGATTTCTAACTAAAATACCAAACTTAGTGAGAATATTTTGAAGCCAAATAGCCTTAGTGGTGGCATTAACTTCCCCTCGATACTCAACCTTTGTAGATGAAAGAGAAATTGAAAATTGCTTCTTGCTCGACCAACAAACTAGACCAGAACCAAGGGAGAAGAAATACCCTGAAGTAGACTTGCAATCTTGAGGATCGCCTACCCAATCTGAATCTATGTGTCCCACCAAGTCCATATCCATGCCCACTGCATACTGAATCCCATAATTGTGAGTACCCTGAATGTAGTGAAGGATCTGCTTGGTTTCCAATGCAACTTGTGTGGCTCCTACATGAATCGAGAGACTATTCCCACAACATATGATTTGTTGGGTCTCATATGAGTCAAGTAGATGAGACTCCCAACAAGTTGTCGGTACAAAGTGCCATCAACCAAGGGTGAAGTACACTTAGCCTCAAGTTTGACCCCTGACAAAAATGGAGTTGTTGCAGGCTTACATTCAACCATGCAAAATCTGGAGAGCATATCAAGTGCATACTTGGGTTGTCCAAGGAAGATTCCTAAAGATGATTGAGTGATCTCAATCCCCAAGAAGTAATGCAAAAGACCCAAGTCATACATAAAAAATCTATCATGTAGAGCAGTTTTTACTGCCTTGATGGTGGATGAGTGACTCCTTGTGATCAATAAGTCATCAACATAGAGAACCAAGAATGTGAGAGTGTCATCCTGATGTAGAATGTATATGTTTGGATCAGAATGGCATCGTTTGAACCCAATTGTCAGAAGGAAGGAGTCCATCTTGGCATACCAAGCTCGAGGAGCCTATTTGAGGCCATAGAGACTTTTGAAGTCTGAACACAAGTGAAGGATCTTGCACAAACCCTTGTGGCTGCTCCATGTAGATTTCCTCCTGAAGGTCACCATAAAGAAAGGCACTCTTCACATCCATCTGATGAACTTCCCAACGATGTGTTGTAGCTATAGCAAGGAAAAGTTGGATGCAATTCAACTTAGCAACTAGTGCAAAAGTTTCAGAGTAGTCAATCCCGAGAAATTGGGAGAATCCTTTTGCTACCAAGCGAGCCTTGTGCTTGTCAACCAACTCAATTGCTGCAAATTTTGTTCGATAGATCCACTTGCATCAAACAATTTTTCTTCCCTTAGGAAGAGGGACTAAATCCCACGTGTGATTCCTTTCTAAGGAATTGAACTCTTCTTACATTGCAACATCCCACTTGGGAATACCAAAAGCTTGTCGAAAAGACTGTGGATCAGAACTTGAAGCAATGAAGAGATGTGTAGCTTGTTGAAACTATGACCGTGTTCTTCTTATGTCTGATGGATCACCAACCCAATCACTTGCTAACTCCAATGTCTGTCGAGCCCAAAGAGGTGTTGAGGCTAGAGAATCTGGAGGAGAAGCATCAACCTCTGAATGATGACTAGAAGAGGAATGTGAATCCTCATCATCACTATCACCATCTGAAGTGGAGGAAGAAGACTCCTCATCAATATTAGGATTAAGATCATCTGAAGAATTGTCATCATGATGCAAAGTCTCCAATGTGATGGTAGATGGAGAAGTGGTAGGAGAACTAGAAGAGCTCTCCTCAAAATGAACACTCCTCTCAATGAACAACTCATGAGTGGTGGGTAGTGAAGGATCCATAGCATGTTGGCTGAGCTGCTACAAGTAATGGTAGTTCAAGTGACCAAACCATTGATGCCATAAACAACTCACCTCATCTACACGAGTGAGTAACACTATCGAAAGAGAGTAAGGAACAAAGTGAAAAATTTGATATAGTCTGGATTGATGATCTACTTTTCCCACAACTGTAGACCCATTATGCATTTCACTGATTACCACTGTATATGGAGTGAACTCAACTTGATTTCTAGAACCAGTGTGAGTGATCTGATAAACATATAGGAGATTAGTTGACAAAGATGGAACACAAAGAACATCCTCAAATGTCCCTTCACCCACACCAACAGACCCTCTCCCATGCACTTCAACAGGAGTTTCATCACCCATGAGTATGGTAGGCATAGAGCATGGCTCCAAAGAGGTAAAATTATCCTCTGATGAGGCCATGTGGTGCGAAGCACCCGAGTCAATGATCCAAGACTCTGGTTGTGAAGCAATAGCAACTAGGGCCTTTCCCTTTCCTTTCCCCTTACTTTTGTCTATGTCCTTAGAAGAACCTTTTGATGAACTATGTTTGACTGAATTTGGCACCTTGATATTGTTCTTTTCTAGAAGATGTGAAAAGTGGTCATTTTGTTTCTATAGACATTTATGTTCATCATGGATAGGCCTCTTACAGTAAGAACACTTGACCTTTTCCTTCTTAGGTTGTTCACCTTTTGATGAAGAGGTTTGGTTATCTACTTTTGAAGCAGTAGATTTCTTATCTTTCTTCTTCTCTCGGTTCTTTTGTTTCTTATCTTGCTTATTAGACCCTTTATGTTATTTTGTGCCCTGATTAACTGCCAAGGCATGTGACTTAGAGGGTTTAATTGTACCCATTAGAACCAATTTATCCTGCTCCCTAGTGAGTTCTATAGCAAACTCATCTAGAGAAGGCATTTTATATGTGGAACCTAGGGCACATTTTGTAGTATAGAATGTAGAAACAATTACAAAATAGTTAGGACCAAGCTTTGAAAGAATACTCAAGATCAGGTGCTTATCATCTTTCTTGATTCCACATTGTTCCAATTGCAATCTAACAACTTTGAATTTTGTGAAGAAGTCTTGTATGGTGTCAAAATTTGAAGGACTTAACTGATGTAGTGCAAAGGAAGAATCTCACTTTCATGAAAACAAATCTCAGCAACTAAGGGTTTCAATCCCACAAAATCTTCAAACTTTACAAGAAATCATCATAAAAATAATGGCACAAAACTGAGTTTTCACATTTTTTACCCAAACCAGGCTTCACAATGCCTTCTTTTTCCTCAAGATCACTAATTCAATTGAAACAAACTTTCACCAAGGTCTGCCCTTACATAAAATTCCCCTTTCCTTCATTGGCTATTCAAATTTCTAGTAGCCATGCCATTAAGGGTTGTCAGACATATCTTTTCTTATAGACCTCAAACCAGAACTGTCAAGAGATTTTTTTGAATACCTTTAGGGCCTTTTTAAAACATATCAAAGTTTTAGATAACTTTGTTTTGTAACAACACCATTAAATATTGTCTGTCCTCTACCCTTTTAGGCCTAATTAGGTAAATGGCAAATAGGGCTTATTGATTTGACTATCTCCACAATCAATTTCTCTTAACCAACGCTTGGAACATGTTTAATTAGACTTTCTCATGTTTATCAAACTACAAAAAGTCCATCACCATGTGTACTTTGACAAACCCTAGGTCCTAACCACATGCTAAACTCTGTTTTCCTGACTATACACAGATTTTAAGTCAAAACTTCAATCTCTTACACATTTATCTTAATCCTTTTGTTTGAAACTTTAAGGATAAGAGAATAGATGTTATGAGGATGCTTTCCACCAGACATTAGGATTTTCTCATGATTAAATTAAGAGAAACACAAATTCTTCAGTCACTGGTTACCCTAAACAGGGGTTTGGAATATTTCTTAAAAAATTGCAAAAACTAACTCAAAATTGAACCAATCTGCATGAAACAAACTTGTAATGGAAGGTGATTGAAAAATATACCACTTACATCCAATTAGACCTGCATTCATGCTCGTACAGGGCCGTACAAAGCAAAGAATCAGTGAATTTCTAAAAGAATGTATAGAAAACAGTGCATTTATTCATTCAAATTCAAATGTACAATCACCCACGCCTTCTCAATTGATTACGAGGCCTTTTTAAAGGCAATTCATCATTACCTTTTAGTTCCTAACTACTTTCCAAGCGAACCAAACTAATGTGACTCTTCACCTTCCTATGTTGCATTCTTGCAACTTTACATTTTTTGCAATTTTGCCAATTTATGTTAACAACTTTTTTAGATTTTTGCACAATATGACATAATAAGCCTCAAATGACCTCCTAATGACATTACTACATCTTTGGAACACCAAGATTAAATTAATATTCAGAATTTTCTCCATGAAAGCATGATATAGTCAAGGTGCTCCTGCACCATTAACCCTATGAGTTCGTTCTCCAAATGATGACCCCTTAACTCATCCTGCTTACCAAAGAGGTTTTCCAATTTTGTCCACACATCATTCATTGTTTTAGTAGACTCAATATGAAAAAGTAGGTCTGGAGATACTAACATACAAAAAGTACCAAAAGCTTCATCACATTTTTTAAACCATTTAATCTTTTTTGCATCATCTTGTGGTTCAGTTTCAAGTCCCATTGTTACATGATGATATCCATGTCTTTTCAGATATATTATCATCTTAGATTTCCATTCAAATAATTATATGGAGTTAAAACTAGAATTGTAGATGCATCCATGAGAGCAGAAAAGAAGATTGCAAAGAAAAAATAAAAGTGTGAAGAAAGAAGACACACGAGACACCCCCCTTTCCACTAGTCTCAAAAATCACACCCCCCCCTAGATATTACAATGTTGGCACTTTATGATTAGTACTTTTACAAGACTTTTCTAGATTACAAGGCTTTTAAGGCTCTTAATAGCCAAAATTACAATATTTGATACAAATTAATTTTTAAACAAAATTTGGAAAAATAACCTTGTAGTTGTGTTTTACTCTTCAATATCTTTCCAACACTTTTTTTAGTTTTGAAAAAATGGATTACAAAAGTGAAAGATATGATTTATTGAAGATAAAAAAAGCAACAGATTCAACTTGCAATATCTAATTGAAAAAGGCATAAATTTTTACTCAAACCTTTGCGGATGGAAAGTGCTCATTTCTAGCTTTCCGACAAGTACTTGTTTGTGAAAATCTAATACCCAAAGCAAAAGTTATGCAATTTTGAAAAAAGCTGCAAAATTTGCCTCGAAAAAATGACTCAAGCCTTTTTTATTTATTTGATTTTGCAAAATTTATCAAATTTTTGCAAAATGTAATGACTACCCAGACGGTTTTTCAATGCTAGGAATAAAACCCAAAATCATTTTTCTTGAAAATGAGTGAAAGCCAAATTTCTAAAGCCAAAATGAAAACGGCTCTAGTAAAAAATTCAAGTTTTTAACTGATTTTTTTACTGTATCCTCCAATCTCTGATTTTGGTGAAATAAAAGTCAATTTTGACTTTCTCAAACCTTTGGACTCTCTGGAAATGCTGAAAAAGCCTCCAATATTACCAAAAAGCTGCAAATGCCCAGATCTCACAGGAACAGATATATGTAAACTAGATTAAATATATGCTTATTTTTCCTTTAAACGTTCTAATTCTCCAGGTCATACGAGGATGTAGGAGAAGAGCATACTTGGTTTTTAAAGAAAAATATTAGCTTTCTATTAGTCTCAAATCTCTCAAAAAATCAAAAAAACAATGAGCTATACTAGACAACACGGCTCTGATACCATGTTAGATTCTGTGAGAAGCGAGAACCGAGCCAAGATCTGATGTCGTTGTAGATCACATGCAACTTCACTCAACAAATGATCGAAGATCAAAATAGCAAAATGAAGAGAATCTGAAATGAGAGAAAAATAGAGACAAGGCAAGAGAAATTGCATAATACTCTCAATACTCCCACTGAGTGATCACCGAACTAGCCGAACTAATAAAGGTGAGAGGAGAGTGCTCAATATATAGAAAATTAAGGGCAAATACATCCAAGAGGTGCATTAACTCCTACTACCCATAAAAGGTGGGAGGTTATCACCTACTTGGTAAATGACAAAACATGTGGCATAACCTCCTTAGGTGAAGACAAAAAGGAGGTGGCACATAAAGCCAAAAGAGGGTGAGAAACCCAACTACCCTATAACCTACCTAGGTAAAAATAGAATAGTGGTTATGAGAGGTGGCACAACAAGCCAAAAGAGTATGTGTAACTCAACTACCCATGTGTGGGGAGAGAGTGACACATGTAGCCGATGTATTTGACCATGTGTCCTCATATTAACCACTCCTAATAAACCTAAGCAAGCTTAAATAATGTGTAGGAAAAAATCAATACCCCTAACATAAGGAAAATAAAAAACTTACACTAACAAATATAATAAGGGTTTGATATATGTGATAATTTTAAATCCTCTCAAAGTTTTTGTGATGGTTATTTCCTTGTTTTATATGGAAGTTTGCAACACTCTTATGGATTATTATGTCCAATTGTCTTGTTTGATATCTTTGATGTGCGTATTTATACAAGTCTAGTTTCTATTATGATTTGTTGGTGTGTGTTCTCCTTGGAAATATAAGAATGTTACCCATTAGGATAGGCACTAGTTTTGGAGGTTGATGATTAATCATATTTCATAAACATAAAATCAAATTTAACCAAAATTTTAGGTGTAGGTTATTTTTTTGCATGCATTCATGATTCAACTATATAATGTAGGGAAACATTTCAAATAAATTGTGACAACCATTTATCTTGAAGTGTTGTCTTGTATGCATTCATCTTGCATATCTACAATGATGTCAATATCGACTTAAGAAGAGTTTGTTATAAGCAATCAATTATGCTTTAGCCTAAGGACAAATCTTGGAGCTAAACATGCATTGCATACAACCACAAAGAGTTCAGTTTGGTTCATTGTTCTTTGTTATAAATCATGTTGGGGATGCCTCTAGAAACACCCTCCTACTCTAGTTGAGCACAAAGTGAAGAAGATAATACTCACTCGTAGAGATTGGCTTTTAATCATTCATTTGTTGATGAGATTTGATCTATCTTCATAAAGAAACTCCCTGGCCTTGAAGATATATTGACACAATAGGATTGCGGAGCTACAATTTTTGGGAATAAACACCATAAATTTAGAATGCAATTCTAAAGTAAAGAAACATAAGCTAAGAACACAAAAGGAGATGCAACTGTTAAAGAGTTTGGAAACTCTTTAACTAACCTAGGACTTAACAAACCAAAGAACTAGCTTCGCAAATAAAAACGTCAAGCATGCATAACTAATTGAGATATTAGTATAAGAGAAATAGAAAGTAGACTTATAATAAATGGAGCATAAGCTTCCCCTTAAGACTACAATCTTTGCTACCATGAAGATCCTCTTGCTCTCTTTTCCTCCCTCCCTAGAATGATTATGAGCATCCTATGTACATAAGGGTGGGAGGAGCATTTAATGTAGGTTCGAAAAAATGGATGTGGAGGTGCCACCTACCATATACATTCAATACATGTTGACTTACCAATCTAGATGGTACATGTTCATGTTTTGATCACTAAAGCTAAGTTATAAAAGTAGCCTAAATAAACTTAACACACATGGTGAACTCACACCAAGAAGAAATATAAAATATTTAAAAGTTCCATTGTGTGGAGTACAATGTCAAACACTATTCCAATTGCTTTGAGGTCAAAGAATGGTCATTAGTGACTCTTGAACATAGTTATTTCAACCAATGAATGTTAAAAATAGAATATGAAGACACCCTATTATTTTAGATTAACTAGTGAGGATTTATTTATGAGCTCCACACCTTGTAAAAATCATCCACTAAGTACCAACATGTCCACCACAAGACATAACTAGGTGAATACCACTGCATAACATGCTTATTAGTTCAAATGTTACTTTAGGGATTCAAACCCTGACATTCACAATGAGATCGCTTTGATATATTTAAAACATGTTTCAAAATTTGAACCTCTACTAATATCTTCTCATGGGAAGTTAGTTATTTTTATATATTGTTTAAATTTTGTGTTGATTGATGAGTGTCCTATTGGGGTCCTCACCCATATATATAAAATCAACTTATACAAAGTACAACTAAAGGAGGGTAAACATGTTTCAATCAAAACTCTAAATACTATTACCTTATAGACATGAATGCAACAAATTTGCATAAAAGCTAACTAGTTAAGGCCCAACCAACTAAAAATATAAACTTTAAAAAGATCAACACCAACTAGAGCTAAAAAATTCAAACCAAACAAAGATCAATTAATAACAATTAAGGTCTTTCCCTCTCTATGATAAAAAAATCCCAAAAGCAACATCAAGAACTTCATCACCTCCCCTAGATGTATTCACAAATCTATTGCTAGAGCCATTATTGTGACCCAATTGCTTTTGTGCGACCTATCCTTCTAATAGTGGAATTGTACACCTAGATTTGTTTAGACACCCTCTATAGAACACCGTCAAATATAGACAACATAGAAAAATGGATAGAAATTTACTATTCTTGTGGGTAGCATCAAGAGTGTTAACCACCATGACTAGAGCTTTGCAAAACGACATTAGATCTTCCTTCTAAGGATTTTTTTTTGTGTTTCCTTATTTAAGGCCATAATCTCCTACAAATCATGAACTGATTCCTCACAATCAACCTCCTTTGTAATTTGCTCCATAACTACAACAAATAGAGAGGACAAAGAAATTTGGTTGGAAATTCCTAACTTACCATTCTTGTGGATGGTTTGTAGGGTGTAAACAACCATGCCTAGATCTTTGTAGGATACTAGCTCTTCCTTCTAAAAAAGATGTTTTGATTTCCTTCTTCAAGACCACTATCTCACCTCCTACAAATTATGAACATTTCCCTCACAATCAATCTCCTTTGCAATTTGCTCCACAACTATTGGGGTTGACCCATACTACTATTGTGGAGGCATCACATAACAAATCTAATGTCAAATGGCTTTGTTTGCAACCAAATCACAACTTTCTCCTAAAATTAGCTACAAGTGATGCCCTCAACCTTAAAAATCCATTTTTTTCTAGACCATCTAACCCAAGGATATATCAAAACAAAGAGTCTCATTGTTTGTCTAAGAGAAGACGACACAACCTTCTGTCAAAGACTACACCCTTGTAGAATGGATCATGAACTCCTTTTGCTAAACAACACTTAGCCATTGCTAAAGGTTGAAACACATAGTAGATCATATACAAAATAGAGCTAAATCCCAATTGCCTCCATAGTAAACTTCCCATGTCACACATAATGAGAAAATGGGCATTTAAAGTCATACTATCAAAGAGGTCCATCTCAAATGCACCTAGAAATAATTTCCCAACTTGCAAAATATCAACCTTGAATGATGAATAGAAAGTGTTTGTGACCCAAAAAAAGGTAGACATTACAATCTTCTATCAAAGATTGCACCCCTGTAGAGTGGGTCTTGAACTCCTCTTGCTAAAAAATGTTTAGCCATTGCTAAGAGTGGAACCACATAGAAAATCATAGAGAAGGAATAGCACTAAACCCCAATTGCCTTAACAATAAACTTCCCACATGGCACATAATGAGAAAATTGGAAATTTAAGGTCATACAATCTAAGAGATCCCTCTCACACGAACCTCAAAATAATTTCTGAACTTGAAAAATGTCAACCTTGAATGATGAATAGAAAGTTTTTGCCACCCAAGAAAGGTAGCACAATCAAACAGAAAATAGAAGAAACAATTAGAGGGATAAAAGGAGATAACAAACATGGGCAATCAACTAACAAGATGAGGGTCAAGCTCCCCCATGCAGCCATTGCATTAGTAACAATAGCCAAAATGGTAATTGCTTAATGATCGCATTAGCCAAGAAATCTACCACTTTTGTTGCATTCTCTAAAACAATGAATCAAATATGTCTTTAAAGTTTCCTCCATGAAGCTTTGAAACATTCAACTTTGAGTTTCCTTTTTATCCAAACCATTAGTAACCACCATAGAGTCTACTTCCACAATCAAATACTTATAGTTGACTACGACAACCAAGCTCCGTCCTTCCACCATCACCTAGTAATTTACCTCATTATTTGTTTTTGAACAGAACAATGGTTACCCTTCACTGATCACCCCTTTAAATCTGAAAAAACATGGCCAGCTCCAGCAAGCCCTGGATTTCCACATTAAGTTCCGTGAAAGTTGAGCTTAAGAAACTTAGAAAGTTTCAACCATTTTAGATTTTTCATAGCAAACTCTTGTTAAGTACCACATTAACATGATATAATGTTTAGAATTCTTTACTTATACAATAAAAGTAACATTTAGTTTTGTGCATATTTCAATTTTGCTTGAGCTCAATTCCATATTAGATAGTCATAATGGTACTAGAGCCTTCTAAATCATAACATGATCACGTGTGCAACCAGAATTCTTTACTGATTTAGAAAATGGAATTCTTAGCCTTCGTATGGAATAAAACAGCTGATCTTGCTAAAGATTTGAACTTTTATTTATCTTTACTCAAACCTTCACCCTTTTCAACTGCAGTACTTGGGCAAGTATGCTGAAAAAATTGGGACCACTTTCACTCCAACTAGATAAACATTAAATGATATGGACTTTAATTTAGGTAATTAGTCTTCTTAATTTGAATTTATAAACTAATCTGTTTATAACAAATGTGTGTGCATCTTCGTTTAGATAAATTAAGTTTTAACTCTTCATAACAAATGGTGTATATATCATTATTTATGCTTATAAGTAGGAGGTATTTCCACAGCGTGTCAAATTGTGATATTGCTATCAAGATTCAACCGTGTAGTTTTACAAGTCAAACTCATTGACCCATGTTTCATGAGTAGTGGTTCACAAGAACCCATCTCTCATGATAATGAATGGTCCACTTAGCACTCATTGCATCTAGGTGATGCTCCCAGGGGTGAAGCACTGGGCCTTCCCGGGAGGTCACCCATCCCAGTACTACTGAAGCACTGGGTGAAGAGCTGGAGTAGTACTGGGATGGGTGACCTCCTGGGAAGGCCCAGTGCTTCACCCCTGTGAGCATCACCTAGATGCAATGAGTGCAAAGTGGACCATTCATTATCATGAGAGATGGGTTCTTGTGAACCACTACTCATGAAACATGGGTCAATGAGTTTGACTCATAAAACTACACGGTTGAATCCTGATAGCAATATCACAATTATTTATGCTGTTTGCATTCTCTAATTTAATCAGGATATTTTGAAGTATCAGTGTTCTCTAGCTTTCATACTTTCTCTGTTCTCCCACAATGGCCATTTTGGGTTAGATTGCATGTAATATGCTTCAACCTGCCAGCCACCAAAAAGATAAATAAGGTGCCCTTGCAAATGTTACATTCAGCAAACTGTAATTGGCAAGCACTTTAGAAGCCTGGAACAAAGTTTAAAGTACTTTTTACACTCAATCTCAAAAATTAGTTCATTGCTACAGAGAAAAAAACAGGTATACTGAAATGATTTACCTTTGGTAATAATAGTTTGCATTAGTATGAATTTAATTTGTTAACAAGCCCAAGCATATCACTCTGGGCCCACTATTTCTTACATCTTTCCATTTTTCTTGTCATGTAATAGTCTTAATTCAAGCATCAGATATCAAAAGTATGAAATATTGCACACAACTTGATAAAACTCATACATTTTTTTATTTGTTGAACACAAATTTGTGAAAAACATGCTCCTAGAAAACCATTTAATGCCATAATTCAACTAAAAGACAGAAGAATATAACATTGTCCAGAATTTGGTTTCTGGTAGTGATACAGTTCAAGTCCAGTATTCCCAATTCTCATCATGAATAACTGCAACTCAGTAAGGGATAAATGTTGACCTCAGCCACCCATCCCAGAGAAGGGTAGACATTGTAGATCAAAATCATGGTCCTTGAGACATGTATCACTCGAGAACAAATTGATCTGCAGGGAAAATTAATCAAAACACCAATAAGATAATCAATTGCATACTAATTCTAAACTCATAGGAAGATATATCAACCAGGAAAATACAATCTTATCTATTACCTTAAGGATCTCCGACTTTGAGTCTGGATTTAAGTACGCTGCCAGTACACTTAAGTGGAAGTCCTGAAGACAAACAATAAATGTAATCTAAGAAAACCTGATCCAAGCAAACAGAAAAAATACTTGGCATATCTCTTGGATCTTGAGGGAGTATGGATCAGTAAAGAGGAGGACAAGCTAGACTTCAGTAAAAGGAAGACCAAGCATGTCATTTTGAAAATCTCCTTAGTCAGTAAAGAATTTAGAAAAAATTGCACTTCTTTTACTAGAATATTTATAATAAATATAACTTCAATGAAATCGGCAATAACAGAATTTGGATTACATGATAGATGAAAGCAAAGGATATTTAGTACTGAGTAGAGGCCATTAAAACAAAGGCAACGTTTCAACATTTCTACTTCAAACATTATAAGTCTAGAAAATATTTCTTAAGTAAACACGACAAAATTTCTGCATTTATATCTTTGTTTTTTCACTGCCATTTATTCCAAGGCAAGATTTTCCAAGTATTTTATCAATTTTGTCTATATATTTGAGTAAATTATGTATGCTTTGGGAGGAAGGAAGATCAGCACTACCCAATTGAGGTAGAAATGATCTCCCAAGCTTCAGTAGATAGGCTTATTAAGATCCGAGATCACAACTGAGGAAGGGTGCATAGAAACACTATCTAAAGAACAGTGAAAATTCTCTTCACATAATAAACAATAGCTGGATTTAATTGACAGGCTGTAACATGCAATCAATTAAGAAAGTTTAATTTATATTACTTTGTTAACCCACTATCAAAGCGAGGCATTTTGTTAACTGGGTGCATACACGGTTGCAATCTTTAAGTTAATCAGGAATGTGCTTCAAACAGCAAAGAGTAAACTAGTGTTAGTTCCATTGGTCTGCGTTGACAAGTATTTAATTTATTTATGGTTGACCTCCATCTAATTATGGCAGCACTAGATTTAAAAGGAAGAAATTAAAATAGAATATTAATTAAAGGGGCCGATCCCTTAAGAAAGTGTTATCTCCCATGGATGGCTGACCTCACATTAAATTAATATTTATCAAGATGGCCAACCTACTATAAAAGGTGAAATTAAATATTATGTCAAATCTTGGCCAACCTACTTTAAAAGGTGAAATTAAATATTATGTCAAATCTTGGCCAACCTACTTTTGCTAAAGTGCACGATTTGGATATAAATAGAAGTTATTTGGGAGGTTAGAAAGAAAAAGTTCTTCAATGAAAAACCATTCAAGAGTAAACTAATCCTCTTGAAAACGAGGTGAAATTAAATATTATGGCCAACCTAATTTTGCTAAAGTGCACGATTTGGATATAAATAGAAGTTATTTGGGAGTTTAGAAAGAAAAAATTCTTCAATTAAAAACCATTCAAGAGTAAACTAGTGTTATCCTCTTGAAAACTAGGTGAAATTAAATATTATGTCAAGTCTTGGCCAACCTACTTTTGCTAATGTCAAATCTTGAAAAACCATTCAAGAGTAAACTAGTGTTTTACAATGAAAGTTCTTCAAGAGTAAACTAGTGTTAAGTTCTACCTTTGAAGTCAAGTTCAATTTAACTGGATCTCATGTCTAAGTATCACAGAGATGTGAATTTTATGGATCCATCAGGAGAGTTATTGCAGATGACTTCTTTCATATTTGTACCTGTGAATTTTATGTTTGCAGTTTAATTTTCTTGTTGATTTCTGTTATTGTGCATGATCTTGTTCATGGTCCTCTAAAGCCCTAATTCAACTTGTGTCAGACTAGGTCTTGTGTGTGGTAGGAAGCACTAGAAGGAAAAATTCAAAAATACAGTATACCACCCTAGAATACAAATATATAGCTCAACAGGTAAATGCATTGACGAATCAAGTAGATTCAATAAAAAAGGGTTTGGCTAATGTGGAGAATCTGATAGGAAAAAATCTGCAATATCAGGGAAGTGAAATAGGTGGAGGTGGTGCGTCATCAAGCCCAACTTCAAGGGGCACTCAATCAAGCTCATCTTCCTTAAGATTTTCAGAAATTCTGAAGTAGGGAAGGCAGGTGCCCAAACATGACGAAGATTTGATGCCTGAGATCCTTGGTCATTGGATTCTGACCATTGATAAATTCTTCAAATCCATTTCTTCTGATATGGACAGCAGGTTGTCTGGCATTTCTAAGCTCGAAGGCAGTGCAGATGTGGTCGAAGAGCTACATCACAAAATTGACAGACAATAGATGCTAACATCCTTCTACAAGAGAGGAATTTTTCAAGGAATTGAAGGCAAAGTATAGATTCCCGAATCATGAACAAACTTCATTCCAGGAATTGCACAATTGTAAGCAAAAGAAAGATGAAGTGGCAGTGGATTACTCCAAAAGGTTTGAGAATAGGACAAATTTATCCAAAGGGCCTTAGATTTTGGTTGCTGGATTCTTCAATGGATGAAGATTTCCTATTCAGAAGAAAATGGGATTCATTTTCTTGGAGAATGCATCCTAAATGGCTTTAAAGATTTAAATAAAATTGCAAAAATATTAATTCAAGGAGGGATCAAGCATCAACAGAACAATCAACAAACAGACAGGTCAAGGCATATACACTTCTGATTATGGTGGTACTATAATGTTCCCTTCTCAATCCTAAGTCTATCAATGACCGTTAGCCTATTTTTGGAGTCTCGTAGGCTAAACAGAGAAGTTCAAGGGATTCCATGATTCTTGGAGGTTTCTCTCCAGCACTTTTAGGGAGTGCATATATTGCCATAGAGATTTTTGGGTTTTCTCTGATCCTTGGTGGAATGTATTGCTATTTTTAGCACTTAGTATTTTTAGTAAGTTTAAGTGCATATCAGTTTGGGCTAATTTGGTGTTTGGACACACTTACTATTTTTAGCAGTTTGCTATTTTTAGTAAGTGCTATTTTGGGCACTTGGTCCTGGCAGCAGTGCAGGGTTTCCAGTTCTAGTAGTCGTTGGCAGTTTCAATTTGGCGAGTGTTGTTATTTTCAGCATATTATTCATCCACCATTACTTAAGTCTTTGAATGGGTGATATTATGACTTAAAGTTATAAAGTTCAAACTAGACTCCGCTTGTATCCCCACACCTAGACTTGTTGACTTGATGTTGTTTTTAAAGTGGGGACTTGCTTTTCCAAAGTGGAATCCAAAATGAAGGGGTTAAGTGAAAGTGAAAGTTAAATTAATATTCTTTTCTTGAGATGGGCGTCCCGTTTGGAGGGAAAAGGCAATTCAAATTTGGAGCCCTAATCCCTATTTAAACCCACCTTGTGCTCTCATTTGGGTATGCTATTTTGATGATAATGAAGTGTTGTTGGAGTGAGGATTGAATCCTTCAAGGGCTTTGGAGACATCAACCTTCAAACTTGCTCTAGTTTCGGAGTTGAAAGATACTCCCTAGCTGGAC
The DNA here is from genome assembly GCA_007258455.2 of Sequoia sempervirens. Classification (NCBI taxonomy): domain Eukaryota; kingdom Viridiplantae; phylum Streptophyta; class Pinopsida; order Cupressales; family Cupressaceae; genus Sequoia; species Sequoia sempervirens. Next base: position 61,614 of record VDFB02358290.1, on the reverse strand, counting down.
ATGGGTGTGGCTTCATTGCAAGAGTCACCATTGGAGCTTATTGGTAATGGCTTTCAATTTGCTTTCAGTTTTGGTTACTTATGATGTCTTCTAACTACATTTTGGTGTGATAACTATTTTTGCAGAGGTTTTTGGAGTGTTTTGGAGTGCTTTTCAGAAGTTCTATGCTTACTGGTCGTACCATTCACACCAAGGCCAAACCAGTGCTTTTGCTTGTGCTGATTGGAGGAGGGCATAACGTTTTGTGGGTATTGATGCATATGGTCTCACATCCTTGGGCGCCCCCCTATGCCAAAGTGCAGATTTTTTTGAGGAAGATTTGGATTTTACATAGCTGATCGCCCTCCTTGCTGGGCCGTACATTTTATGCTGATGAGGACGTGCTGGTTATGAGGTTATTTACTCCTGTTTTCTGCAACGTTTGGTCCTCATCATGGCGCCTAGGCTTCACTAGGCTGTTGTTGATGGTTCTATGGTGTTTGGGGTTGGTTTGGAGTTCATTGTATGAGTTGTGACCATTTTGTAGCTTGCTGGTTGGTGTATCAGGCTGCTGCAACTTCTTTATCAGACCTGCAACGTTCATATCAGACCTTTGCAGTGGTTAACCAGACCTGCTATTGCTTCATTTAGCCATGTTTTATGATATGTTCTTGCTAACATGTTGCAGGGAATGATTATTGGCTCAATGGGTTGACATATTGTACTGATTGCTTCATGTTTCAGTCTTATATTGCAGCTATACAGCAGTATTGTACTTGTTAGTATCATTGTATTGAGCTCATCATTGTAACGCTGATTTGGTAGTATCATTTAGTGATTTAGCTCTTGTTTGATATTGATACTAATTCCACTGAATAAGTGGCACTTCTATTTCCCGCTGAATAAACGGATGACCTCTTTCAGTTTCATGTAATTCCAATTGAATAAGCAAATGAATTCTTCCTTGCCTCCTGCTGAATAAGCGGATGTTTCCTTTCATGTTTTGGAGGTTTCATACTTATCCCATTGAATAAGTGGTTTGCTTCAATAGCATTTCATTGTAAGCCTTACCATTGTATGCTCTCACCTTGCCCACATCAAGATTTGGGTGATCAAAAAGTGGGAGGTAATCAGTTTTAGTTGATTATTGCTTATCACTCACCCCACTGACAAGTGGTTGCTGTCAGTTATTGCAATGCATTATCACTCACCCACTGAACAAGTGGTTGCTTTCAATTATTGCAATGTACACCTTACCACTGTATGCTCTCACCTTGCTTGCATTGGGATTTGGGTGATCAGAAAGTGGAAGGAAGTTTAAATCAGTTGCTTATCATTATTATTTTGGCTAAGGCTAACGCTAAAGACTACAAAATTTGAAAAAATTAAGGGTGGATTATTACACAGGGAGGTAAACCAAGTTCTCAAAACAGTTAAGTCAATTCCAAAGTTGTGGACATGGTGGAAAACATGGCTATGGTCAAGGACAAATAGGCAGAAGAGCAATAATTTTCTACCTATAAGATTGGTGATAGCCACAAGTTATAGGAGCAAATAGTGGACAAGAACCAACAAAAGGCAAGGATGGGTTGAAACTAATGCTTTTTCATATAGAAGGAAAGGATTGCACCAAGGAATAGGTACATGATTTGAAGACCTTATTGTACACAAGAACAAGAGGCATGTAATGTCCCCTTTTTCAAACTGAGTTGAATGGGAGAACCCGAAACTTATCTTTGTTCCCCGTAGGTTGAAGGGAAGATTTGCAAGGGAATAATATAATAATAATTTATTGAGCGTCGAAAAAGCACCTTAAGTTATAACATTGGAAGGACACTTAATTTATTATTATTAATTGGGGCAAAACAGCAAATAAAAATCATAAAGTGAAAAATGTTGAATATGAAAAAGGGAAAAAGATAAATATTCAAAATAAAATAAAAAGTAAATTTTAATTATTTTTAGGGTTGACCACAAAAAACATAAAGAAAAAGAAAATATTGGAAAAGGAATTCATTCCATCTTTGCAAAATTTCCAAAAACTCTTGTGCAAAGCTTTGGTTTAGCAATTTGCTCGAGGACGAAAACCCTCTCAGATTCCAGAGTTGGCTTCAATCAGAGGTCAAAATTGAACTTTATAGTTACTGTTGGTTGCAGGTAAGAAAATAAAATAAAAATATTAATTCATTCATACTTCACTAGTGTTGTTATTTCCAGAATAAAATATTGTGTTAGCTGGCCGTAGCAATTCATTGGTAAAAGCAGGTTGTACCAAATTCAGGGTTGTGTTGAAGTTTAAAGAAAAATAAAAAAGTTTAATTGTATTTGTGGGGCCCAAACATCTAGCCACCACCCTCTATATACTATTCATTACTGCAAAAGGGGATCATAGGGGCAAAGAGGACTTAACCAATGATAATAAAACGGACAATTCAAATTTATGAGTTGACATGGAGGTTCACAAGTCAGTGCGGGTTATGAAACTTTGAAAATTTGAGTTTGTTTATATGCCAGCCGCTCACCTTAGAAGCCCATCCAAAATGTTGAAGGGTGAGTTGCCATAGTGGGAGGAGAACGTGACAGTCCTAAGGATTTTTTTGTTGTGTTTTTTGGGCAGCAAGTAAAGAAAGTCAACACAGCCTTGTGCCACCAGAAAAAGACAAAAATCTATAGGAAGGCAGCGCTCCTTTTGGTTGGGGATTTGAAGGATATATAGGGGGTTTGTGGACCCTTAACCCAAACACACTTTGCAAAACTACAGTCAAAACTTCAAAAAAGTGAGTTGCAACATTTGAAGAGATTTTGGGAACTCCAGGATTATCGGTTGAATTTTCTGCACCAGCACTTACATCAGGTTTATTATATTATGTGAATTTCATTAAATATTATTTCAATAATTCTTTCAATGAATATGTCATGCATGAATATTTTATCTATAAAAGAAAAATTCAAATCAGTTATATTTATTTGAATATTGCATTAAAAAAAGTGTATCGTTGGACAACAAGAAAAGTTTATAGAATTATTAGAAAATTAAAAAAAAAAAGATTTCAATGGAAAATAGTTGGGAATTGTGAAGAGGGCGTATTTCAAGGCAACACCCTAGTTACAAAAAATTATGCTTTCTACTAAATACAAGATACAAGAACATGAATGTTGCACACCTTGGAGAAGACTTTGGCAATATGATTGAGGCATGAAAGATGGTAAGTGACATATTACTTTTGACCTATGTTACCAAGTCCCTCTATTTTGCTTGTCGTACCCATGTGGGTACGGTACAGGTCTCAGTCCCTTACAGGTGCACCCCTAGGTATGCCTAGGATATTGCTTGGATGCCCCAAGTTCCCATAGGGAACTAGGGTTGCCCAAGCAGTACCTTGAGCATACCCGCAGCTTGTGGGGCCTAAAAAACATTTTAAAACATTTAAAAAAAATATTTTTATAAACCAAAACAGTTCCCAATGTCATTGGTTTCCCTAAAGTGAGGGTTTTAACATATTTGCAACTCATTTGACAAACACAAAAGTCCAAAAACTGCATTTTTTCCCTCCAAGCTGCCATTTTTGGGTTTTGAAGGTTGATTCATTGTTTTTTGAAGGTGAGGGCTACAAGAGAGTTCAACCTACATCAACAGGGTATAAATTGTTTCTCAAAGAAGATTTAACCATCAAAAGTGAGTAAATTTTTCATTTTTTTTCAATTTTTCAATCATTTTTTTCAAGATAGTTTTTTATTTTTTGGTAAGTTTTGAATATTTTTTTGAACTTTTTATGCATAATAAGGGGTTATAATGCCAATTTAAAAAAAAAAAAATCAATTGTAGTGTTGTTATTTGTAATGTCTTTTATTTTAGGTTCATATAGAATGACCGGCAATTCTAGTTCAGTTGCCACAAATGCAGAGAGTACATTTAAATTTGATGCATTGTCACCTCTTTGGCAACATACAACAATGATTCAACAACTTCTTGGTGGTGGGGGTTATCTTTGGTGTTGTAGCCAATGTGGAAAAGAGTATAAGAGTTCATACTTTCGAGTGAAAGCTCACTTGTATGCTATTCCTTTACAAGGAATACAAGTTTATCTTGGGCCAAATAAATAAGGGTTATCAAAGCAACAATTATTGGCTTATATTAAGAACAAGAGGACGCCGACATGGTAAGTAATAGATCAAAGGCTCCTAGTGGCTTATCAGGATTGGTTGGCCCACATCCTTTCATGCCAATGCCACCATCTTTTGGAGAAGAGAATGTTATGATTTCACCAAAAAAAGGCCCATTGGGGCCTTCAAGAATGAAGCGAGGAAGATTGTGTTGCTCGTTGCATTTATGGCGATGGACTTCATTTCAACCTTGTTAGATCACCTTATTGGTGGGATATGGTGACGACCATTTCCAATACAAATTCTGATTATGTTAATCTTGAGTATGAAAAGGTGTGAACCACCTTATTGGCGAAGGACAAAGCTTCAATAGAGGTGTCTTGTGTAATGTCCCCATTTCAGCTATACGCCCTTCAGTGACTGATAGCCTATTTCCGGAAGCCCGTAGGCTCGTTAGAGGTAAAATTAGGGTTTTCTTTCTTGTAGGGGTTCTGAAGCATTTTTGAACGTTTGCATGTTAGAGTTTCTGATGCATGTCTAGTGGAGTTTTCTGGGTTTTTGGAGAGGTTCGGAATGGTGTGACATGCATCTCCATCTGGTAACCTTTTCCGAAACTTACTATTTTTAGCCAGTACATTGGAGTTTTGAGATATGGATTGCGGATTCTTTTTGGGTTTTCAGAGAGCTTTGCGATAATATAACATGCAATGTGAATTGAACAACTTTTTAGAATTTACTATTTTTAATAAGTTCTATTTCTGGCAGTGCCATCTTGGGCAGTAGCATTAGTAGTCAGCTCAGTTTCCATTTTGGGCAGAGCAGTTTGGAGCATAGTTGGTTTTCAACATTTTTAAGGCACATTTTGGTAAAATGATTTATTTCAAGTCATTAATGTTTTGTTTTCAAATTGACCCCTTGGCCTAATGTAATGAGTTGAAGTTGTGTTAAAAGGTGGTACTCAAGGGTGGATGGCTCATGGAGAAATTAAAATGATATTTTCTAATGTTTATTGTGCTTTGAAGTTTGGACGCCTAAATAAGGTGGAATAAAGTGTTTTGAAAATTAAAATATTTCAAAAAGATGAATAGGTGTCCCTTTGGAGGGGAAATGCTGGGAATTTGAAAGGTCATCACTAACTCTATAAAAGAGAGGCTTTGCTCATTCATTTGGCATCTTTGGAAAATTATAACAAAACGCTGTTGGATTGAATTCAGAACCCGGCTAAGGGGAAGATTAGCAATTCTACTCCATTCTTTGGGCCTGCAACTATGGTTCCCTAGATGGTGGATTGAGGGTATCCTTCATTCAAAAGTGCATATTGTGCATCAAGTTGAAGATTTTGGTAATAATTTCCAGTTTTGTACTTGCTAGTTATACATGGCTGTAGATGATCTTCATTCATAACTTCATGAGAGATTTTATTTTTGTTGTGGGCATTGAAGCTAATCATTTCCTTGCTAAGGGCGACTCCATTTGCAAAAGATCAGATTTTATTGTGTTGTCCTTGATTTTCTGGAATGGTCGTACCTCCTCCTAGGGCCGTACTTGTCCTTGCAGCCTTGGGATTCGAGTTGGGCTGTGTGAAGGTGATTGTGCTTGGTTAATGAAGACTTATTGGCCGCCTAGCATTGGAGGTATTATGATTTCATTTGTATGGGGTTTGGTGAAGAGTAGTTGGAGTTTTTTGAGGATTTTGGTAGTGTCTTTCTTGCTGGTCTGAGTATTTCAATTTGCTGGTCTTTATATCAGACCTGATTATTCCTCTTAATTGCTATATTTCTTGGGTCTTTCAATTCATTTTTGTAAACAAAGATACAGTATATCCTTTGCAGAAGGTTGGAGTAGATTTCTATTCACAATTCATTGTAAGAGGCTCATTGTAAGTTGGTTGCAGTAGTACTGTATCAACCTTTCTATCATTAGCTTATTTTCAATTGTAACACTTTGTAAATTACAGATAATTTGCTTTGTAAGGCTGTGAATTAGGAATACTAATCCACTCAATAATATTGCTGCATTTACTTTGTGATTTTTATGCAAAACACTATAACCCCTGGATGGTTTACCGCCAGTGTGGAGAATAAACAAATTGTATCTCTCTTTCTCACCCACTGAGAAGTGGTGAATCCCCACTCACAAGTGGATGCCTGCCGCAGCGGATGAATTAGTTTTGTTTTGTAATCTCTTCTCCCCATTGAATTAGTGGAAGTGCGGAAATCTTTCATGGCTGGTTCACCACCTCTTTACTTTCAGCTGTAAATTACTTTTCAGTTATTGTTCATTTACCTCCGCCATATGCTATCACCTCGCCTTTTGTAGGATCTTGGTGAACATTCTTGGCGTTGAGTGCATTTGATTTGATTATCATTTGGGAGCTAACGCTAATCAATTGGCTAGTGGTGGTTTGTATTGTGAAAATTCCAAGAAAAAACTAAGGGGCATATTTCATCTTGAGAACAATCAAGGATACATGGCCCGAAACTGGTGTGTCCATTTCTAATGGATGGAAAGATTGTAAAAATAGACCATTGATCAATGTTATAGCAATGTCCCCTAAAGGAGCGATGTTTTTGAAGGCAGTGGATTGTGAGGGGCAAGTGAAAGATGCAACTTTCATTGCCAATATCCTCATAGAATCCATTAAAATGGTGAGCCTTGAAAATGTTGTCCAAGTCATAATGGACAACGTTAAAAATTGTAGGGCAATTGGGTCTATAGCGAGGGGTACATATAGTTACAATTTTTTAACATATGTAGTTCACTCACTCAATTTGGTATTGCAAAATATTGGCGCACAAATTGGGTGGGTCAAACAAATCTACACGAAAAGTGAGGAGATACAAATGCTTGTGACTAATCAACAACTTGTGGAGTGTATGGAGATAGTCAATGTAATGTCCCTAAAAGGAATATTATTGGTTTTAGTCTAAATTACCAATTTCCAAACACATAGAAAATTTAGAGAGTACCTTAGTTTGATTTAATCCCTGCGAACAAGTCAGAATTCAATTACAATAATAACTTACTAGTTAGGATAGCATCATTAGTAACTCTAGTAAATTTACTAAACTGATTATGACCCCCTTTTGAGGATGCTCAATCGCGAGGAGAGCATGAAAGAGGACAGTTGGAAGGGGTATCTCCATGGACCCCATGTGGCACATGCCATTCATATGAGGTGGCCCCTTACCCCATGTGGCGCATGCCATTCATATGGGGCGGCCAAATGAGGGTCCCCCGTCCTTTTGTCTTCTTCCACTCCTTCGTGAATGACTCCTCTATATTGTTGTTCCACAATAGGGGAAGCGAGATTGTGAAAGGTGTCCTAGTAGCCAACTCCCCTAGGCCCAAGGGCAATACCCTTCACAATGAAGACCGTACTCCCTTGGCCCTTCGTGGGCTCATCTCGTCCCTTGCCCAGGTGGCATACCTAGAAGAGGCCCTCTCGCTGTAATCCCTTGTAATGTCCCCATTCTCGAAGTGACAGCATGGAGTTGTGTACTAGCTCATTCTCCATTCCCGTGAGCTAGTCGACTTGGCTAGCGAATGATATTTTGGCCAAGAGAGATATTTTGATGATTTTGTAAAATGGAGAAAAGGGAAATATTTTTAATATAAAATAAAATATTATAGTTATTATATTTTATTATTATTTTAATTCCCACTTTATAATGCCAAAACAATTTTATAAAATAAAGTGCAGCTTAAGAGGGGGTTGTCCACCTTGGGAGTTATAAGAGAAAAATAAATATTATTTTATTTCCCTCTAAGTGGCCGCCTAGACCCTTGGGCATAATAATAAAAAAATAAAATAAAATAATAAAAATTATTATTATCTTATTTGGGTCGGCCTTGTCTTGGGCGGCTAGGGAAAAGCTTAAAAGGAGGTTTTGTGCTTCATTTTGGCATCATGTTTTGACTTGGCTTTTGCATATTGAGTTTATCTCTTGGCTGAAGACAAATTTCAGTCCATTCAAGGTGATGATCCCTTGACAACTAGGGTTTGGTGATGGCCCCATTCCCATCTTGAGAGGTGGATGCAATCAATATTCACCATAGAGCTTAGTGGAGACATTTTTTGCATACTTCCAGCTAGGGTTTTGAGGTGGATTTTCAAATTTGGGCACCTACAGATTTTTCTTGGTCAAGCCACCTTGGGCGACCCATTCTAGGGTCTGTTTGGAGCACTTAAAAATTAGTTCCATGATTTTTGGAGGCTTCTATGATTTTTGGTGAATTTTCTAAGGAGAAGGGCAACTAGAGTTTGAGACATATTGACAAAAATTTACATCTTCAGTTTTGATCAGCTATCATCCATCATTGGCATTTATTTGTGTTGCAAGGCATATCTATTGGAGGGTTTACTTGGCCTAGGGTTTCATATTGCATTTCAGACTTGGATGCCTACTTGAATGAGCAATTTGGAGACATCATTGGAGGACAAATTCATATCAGTCACAGCTGAAGGTGTGTGCAGCATCTTGACAGTCATCTTGGACCAGGTTATTCATCATTTTCCATCAGCCTTCAAGTGCTCAAGTCACGGGTATGTTTGTAGAACATTGTGGTCTACCTTAGACCTTAAATTTGTAATGTTCTGAGCATTGTAGGGTCTGATATTATATGACAGTCCTAGTCCATTGTAATCAGTTGTGTATGACAGTCATAATCAGCATTGTAATGTCAATTAAGTCTTGATATATTTCACTAGTTTTCAATTCCATTTCCTATATGTATTGTTTCTTTATTTTATGAGCATCTTTTGGCATAAAAAACAATCACAAAACCACAAACAATTCAAAACAAGTCAGCAGATTCAGCACATCAGCTTGCATTACCTCAACATGTTTGACAAAATGTCACACAAGATACTTTGAAAATTTTGGATCAGATTTGAGTAGGGATATTTCAGTGGTATCAGAGCCAAGATCCTACCAGCCTTTGGGTTTGATTTCAGTCCTATTTGATGCAACAAAGTGATAGGTACAAAAGGTATATTGCATAGGAAGAAAGAAAACAAAAACAGTGGGCACATCCTTATCCCGAATAGGACACATTATCAGCTGCAATAGCAGCATGGTAGCGTAACATTGAGGTTGGTTCAGCTAACATAATGGGTGATAGGAGAGATAACAGTCCAAACCGAGAGGACATAGAAGCAAGAGACATCATGAGAGGTATTGCAGCAGGTCAGCAGCATATGGCTGATGTTTTGCAACAACTTACAGCAGCTATACAACAAATGAATACTCCTAGAAGGCAAAATCGTGAGCATGAAGATAATAAAAGCGTAGTTGGGACTCCAAGGGCACAAAGGGCACCTATACATACCATCGATAGACCATTGTAACCTACATTTTTGCCAAGGAATGAACCAGAGGAAGAGATTGCTGAAGTAAATGAAGTTGCATCATTCATGGACAATGTCATGGCAATGCACGATGAATGGAATATGTTACCACAACAAGTAAAGGAGAACTTGACCTTTGACCGATACATGAGTCAAAGGAGGGAGCATAATAGAACAAGGCAAGATAGGAGGCCAAGGAATCAAAACAAGGACCTGAAACATGCCACAAGTAAACTCACACTTCCTACATTTGATGGTAGCGGAAAGATCACTGCAAGAACTTGGATTCACAAGCTGGATACCTTTTTGACTCTTCGACCTATGGCGGAGGATGATGCAATCAAATTTGCAACCATGCATTTAGAGGGTACGGCATATGACTGGTGGCATCATGGTTTGGTTACTCAAAACCATGGATTGATTCATTCCTATGAGTTCAACAGGAGGTTGACAGCATGGTTTGATAGGAAGGACGTGGAAGTGTATTATAGGGAGTTGGCACAACTTAGACAGAGTGGACTTGTGGAGACATACATAGAAGAATTCCAAAAGACTGGTGTTATGGTTCCTGATATGACTGAGAGGAGAGTGGTCATGTTGTTTATTGAGGGCCTTAATGATAGGTTGAAAGGCATAGTTAAGGCACTTAAGCCTAACACATTACAGGATGTTATTCAGCTTGCCTTAGATCTTGAGACTACACCTACTTCATTACAACCCACTAAGAAGAGTTTCAAGAATTTCAAATCTAATAAAAAATCATTCAATAGGCCCAAGGTTACACCCTCTACGACGATCAGTGATGAGAGGAACGATCTCAGGAGGAAGAAGCTATGTTTCACTTGCAAACAACCATGGGAGCCTGGACATAGATGACTTGGGAAAAGCAAGGCACATCTTATTGAGGTCACATCTGATGTAGAGGATGAGGAGGTCCCTAATATTGATTCAGAGAGTGAGGAGGAGCATGAGGATCAGCCTCGTATTGAGCCGAAGGAGCATGATGATACTCAAGTTACCATTGCTTCACTTTCAAGAGTTCCACGATATCATTCCTTTCGTGTGAAAGGAGTTCTTAATGGGTAGCCAGTTGTATGTTTGGTTGATAGTGGAGCCACGCATAATTTCATTGATGAGGGATTCGTGGCTAGGAGAGGTCTTCATGCTGAGGATTTTCCAGGATTTCAGGTGATAGTGGTCGATGGGTTTGGCATGACTTGTACAAGGAAGGTCTCACAATTGAGCATACAAATGGGTGATTACACATTGACAAATGACTTCTATGTGCTTGGTTTGGGTGAGATAGATGTGGTGCTAGGCATCCAGTGGCTTCAGTCTCTTGGGAGGTACATTCAGGAGTTTCAGAGGATGGAGTTAGAGTTCATATCAGATGGGAAGAAAACTGTGTTGAAGGCTTTGTCAGATGGGAAGCCTGGAGTGGTTTCGGCTAGGAGGATGGAGACCTTATTCAAGCATGGAGATGTAGCATGGGCAGCCCAATGCTTCATTTCATCTAAGTCTCCTTCTAGTGATACGCCTCATCATCATGTGGATATTCAAAGGGTTCTAGATTAGTGTAGTCTTGTGTTCAATGACAAACCTCCTGGTTTACCTCCTAACCGTGGATTTGAGCATGATATAGAGTTGGAGGAGGGCTCTAAGCCCGTCATTACTACACCATGTAGACATCCCAGGCACTTCAAGGAGGAGATAGAGAAAACAATTAAGGAGTTGCTTAAGATGGGACATATCCGGCCTTCATCTAGTCCCTTTGCTTCTTCAGTAGCTTTGGTGAAGAAGAAGGATGGGACCATGTGGATGTGCATAAACTATAGGCCTTGAACAAAAAAACTATCAAGAACAGGTACCACACACCCAGGATCGATGAGCTTTTAGATGAGTTACATGGGGCAGTGCATTTCTCCAAGATTGATCTTAGATTAGGATATCATCAGATTCGTGTCCGAACAGAGGATGTGTTGTACCCAAACCAATTTTTTTGCTCCATCAAGGCATTTTGCATAAATTAGTCTTAACCTTGCTAAAATGATGTAAAATACAGTTTTTGCGCAATATCAAGCATGGAGTTTTGTTAATGTTTTGTCAGTCAAAGGTAGTATCCATTGATCAGAACCTGAGTTAGAGACTCAAGAGCAAAGCATTTCATGGTGGAGGAGCGTTTCACAACGATACTATGCTTTTAATAGTCATTTCAATGGCTAAAATGATGATTTCAGTGGTTAATTCTTGAAGATTTCTCAAGGAAAAGCAAAATTGTGCCCCTGTAGCCCAAGGGCGCCCTTGTTTTTGAAGGCCTAAATTTTGTGATAAATGCTCAAGCATACAGTCAATCTCTTCAGAATTTGTTTGCCTATCCGATGAGCTATCCAGCAAGGCTTTCCGAGACTCGTAACTCCGGTAACTGGCGACAGAAGTTGAAGATTCCAAAGTTGCAGTTTGCAGAAGCTTGTCTTTTTCCAGCTTTTGCACCCCTGTAGCTCAAGGGCGCATTCTTTAAAGGAGGTTTAGATCTTGTTATTCTTGATGGTTGATGCAGTCAATCTCTTCACGACTAGTTTGCCTGTCCGACGAGCTATCAAATGCAGTGATCCGAGGTCCGAAGCTCCGACAATCAGCGTCAGAAGATGAGCTTATCAGGAGAGTTTACATCACAGAACTTCTTCAAATGGTGAAATGTGTGCCTGTGGCTCAGGGGCGCTCTTCAAGATGACCCTTAAGATGGCAAAATTTGCAAACGAGGTCTTCCTATCATCTGTGCTACTCTAGTTCACCTTTGCGATGCACCAAGTTGCCTGTTAATCCGACATTCTGAGAGATTGTGACAGACATTCTACCAGGCACGTAGTTTCACGAGCGGACTGGCATATAAATTTCATTGTATTTCTATAGGCCAAAGGCGCCTAGCCTTTAGGCCTGTCAGATGAGGTTACTGACGTTCGAAGTCTTCACGGGACTTGAGCGTAATTTCTCCAGCTATCCAACGAGCCCAGCCATCAGCCTTCGGGATTTGGCAAACACTCATACGTGCGAGGTCTTTGAGGAAATAATATAAAATGAAGACAACTCAAAAAATGGCCAAGTTTGGTCGTCTATTCCATCTTGGGAAAGGCGCCCTTCTATTTGAGGTCTTAGAAGCAATTTTCTTGCTTCGTCGCCTCTAGAGACGTCTCTCGTATGTCCTTCTGGCTACGCAATGAGACAGACGATGCTCGAATCGGGTCATCCCAGCTCTAGATATCAGAGGTCAAAGTAGGGCATCTGGTTGAGAGTTGTTTTGTCAAGATGGTGTTCGTGCCTTCTTAAGTCAGGGGCGCTTTTACTTTTGAGGCCCTTAGTGCACTTTTCAGATGCCTTGTGTACATTCGTTGGATGCGGAATGCCTCTAGTCATGCAGTGTGTGTGGTTGCCTGTTAGCAGGGTTCACCGTTCGTCGTCGACAGCCGTTTGAAGCATCAGATGACAGTTTGGAGAAATGGTTTAAGTTTGGTTCCTGAAAATCAATTTAATCAAGAGTACCTAATTCTTTGAGGTGTTAAATGATAGATTTTGCATTGATGACTCCCAACAGACATTCCTTCCTTGCTTCGCAGGCTTCGCAATGAATACACCTGTTCTGTCTCAGCATCAGCCGGTCATGCAGAAATTAGTGTCGAAGATGGTCAGTTATGACTTTGTACGCAGCTACAAAGTAGGAAGTTAATAAAAAACGTGATATCTTGAGCAAATGGACGCCTATGAGGTCAAATGAGGACTTTTTGAAATCAGTGAAGTTCGCCGGTGAATCCAAGTGCTTTACTTGGTTTGTCAACTGATTTTAAATAATCTTTAATATTTATTCTTGCATATTTAAAGCATTAATGGCGATTTTCTAAAGATGGCCTTTGCAAATTGCATGATAAATATTATTTTATTATTATTTATTTCCAGACTCGGTGTCAGTATCAGTGTAACAGAAAGGGGTCCAATCAGAAGACTTCTATTTTGGTTAAGGTTTTAAATCTTGCAGTGAACAAGATGGTGCGAATTTTCTTTATTTAAACATGGCGCCATCATTATTCATTCACACAGCTTCAAGAAAATTCGTATTTCTTCAAGAGCAAAGGTGATTTTACCAACAGAGGTGAATTTTCAAGGCAAAGGCGAATTCATCATCAATCTTCAAAGGCGATTTCATCAAATCATTCTTTTTGCAGGATTTAGTTCACATTCATCAGCAGAATTCAAGGCAGAGTGGCGATTTTAACAGAAGAAAAGCATCAAAACCTCATTCTTCTATCTTAAATTCTTCTATTTCTTGTCTTAAATTCTTTCGCATGTTTGAAGAATTGGCGACTTTTGACAAAACAAATCATCTGGGTTGATTTAGAATAGCTTCCTCGAAAACCCATGCGCCGTAATTCTTCGTGAAAATTTACTCTTTAGGAGCATCGCTTCAGTTTCTAATTTTCTCTAACCTAAAAATTCCTTGCATGGTCAAGTAGAAGTCAAATTTTTCGCATTTCTGACGTTCTGGGTTGTCTTAGAATCTTTTTCTAGACAAAACCCATATCTCATATTTTTCTGTGAAAATTGCCCTTCGATAGGCTATTTTTAGCTTTCCAGAAAAGTTGTCATAATATAGCCTTGTTCACAGTCAATAGGCGAGTTTTTCAAAATGCAATACACTCAGCTCAATTTCAAGACCAAATCGGTCCTAACTCAGCGATTTCCGCCGTAAAGTCAAGCAAATTTGTGGTATCGTTTATCTCGAAGGTTGATAGGCTGAAGTCACCTCAAGTCCACATGGTTGTACGCCTGTGATGACCGCATTGTCTTCCAAAGCCGGTTTAGAGGGTTGATACCGTTGGAATTTTGCATGTGCAACCACTTTGTTTGCATTTCTACACTCGTAGTAAAAGTGTTAAATCTCGCAGAAGCCATGCAAAAGTATTAGAAGCATCAAGTCGCTAAGAGATAGTGGGCCATCAATGCTTACAGAGTCAGCTTAGAGTTTCACAAATGCGAATGCCAAATTTGCGTGTGGAGATTTCCAAGATTGTTTGGTTGCTCGAGATCTCGGCCAGTAGACTTCAGTTCCCACTTCTCAAAATAGACATTACACACAGGAGTTAACTTCTTGTCTCATCTCATGCATATCTATTCTGAAATCAGCTTTATTCACTTGGAGTTTTATTTAGGGTTTACGTTAACTGATGGTAGTCTTCCGCTTAACATGCTTTCAATAAGGACGCATGCTTGCACAATTGTCAATTTTAGATTAGATGTTTTCTGCTAACTCATGGTAGTTTTCAGTTAACCTGTGATAGTTTGCTTTTATTAGGTTTAGTAATAAATCTTGCATGCATTGGGTAAGATCAGAAGCGGACTCCAAGGTGATTTAAAGTGGGTCTTCACATCTTCTGATGTCTATAAATAAGAGCTTTTGCTCATTTGTACATAATCTCTTTGCATGAGAGAGAAATATATGTCAAGGGGCCTACTCCTTGCCCCCTCAATATTGCCTGCTCAGACCGTTCGCTGCTTATTATAGATGACCTGTTATGCCACATAGGGCTTTCATGTAATTAAAATGGTGAATTCTTTCCTTAGATAAAATCTGTTTTGTATTCAATAAACCTGGCCCGTGATTGAGCTCATAGTTGTGCCACCTTGCCTTCAAGCTTAGAATCAGACTTGGTTATCGTAGGGATAGGCGGAATAACTTATTCAGCATTTCCGAATGGAGCATTTTTCACCCGCCTCTCAAGTTGAGAATCAGATCTTGCCTTTATCTTGGTACACAGTCTCAATAAACTTGTTTAGATTTCGAGCCGAGCAGATGTGCCACCTTGCCTTCAAGTTGAGAATCTATACTTGTTTATCGTCAAATAGTCATCCTTGCTCCATTTCCTCATGCTCTGTTTTCTTGAGGAAACTGGATAGATTTTAAATAATTAAGCCTAGTTGTAGTTAGTAGTCTGCGAAACCAGAAAATACTGAGCTGCAACGTATACAGTTTTCGAGAAAGCCTTGTACCTCTACAGCTGAAACAAAAAGACAGGATATAGTTTAGTTTACTTTCCTTTTCAAAGCATTTTTGTCAAGCACAACGAGGGAGCTTCCCCTCCTAATTTGAAGAGCACTCATTGCGTAGTGTGCATAGCTGTCCGTACCAACTCTTACTCCAGAGGTGCTAGTTGTTACGCCAATAGGATGTTCACAAGACAGCATTTAGATGCCACTTTGGACACTATGAGTTTCTTGTTATGCCCTTTAGACTGACTAACGCGCCTACTACATTCCAGTCTTGCATGAATCATATATTTAATAGGTAGTTGCGTAAGTTTGTCTTGGTATTCTTCGATGACATCTTGATATATAGTAAATCTTGGGAGGAGCATCTTAGACATTTGGATGAGTTGCTTGGTATCATGGAGGCTCGATCATTGTTTGCTAAAGCATCCAAATGTGAGTTTGGACTTTACGAGATTCTTTATTAGAGCCATGTGATTGGGGCTAATGATGTATACATTCATCAGGAGAAGATCTGTGCTATACTGGATTGGCCACCTCCAAGGAACGTTTCAGACTTTAGAGGTTTCTTGGGACTGTGCAGTTACTACAGGAGATTTGTAAAGGGGTTTTCACAGTTGGCAACACCTTTTACAGATCTTACCAAGAAGAGGCATTCAGCTGGACAGATGAGGCACAAGCAATATTTGATCGGCTCAAGGATGTTATGAGTTCTTGTCTTGTACTGGCATTACCTGATTTTACACAACCTTTTTTTCTTGAGTGTGATGCTTCAGGAGAGGGCATAGGAGTCGTATTGATGTAGAATTGTCATCCCATTGCATATGAGAGCAAGAAACCATAGGATGCAGAGAGATTATATTCCACCTGCGATGAGGAGATGTTGGCCATCATGCATGCGTTGGCCAAGTTCAAACAGTACTTAGTGGGTGGAAAATTTGTGGTTAGGACAGACCACAACAGCTTGACATACTTCTTAGAGCAGGACCTTAATGAGCGGCAACAAAAATGGATTAGTAAGATACAGGCCTATGATTTTGATATTGAGTATGTTAAGGGCAAGAAGAATGTTTCCGATGCACTTTCCAGGAGACCTACCCTTCACTCTTTGAGTGAGGTATTAGCAGATTGGAAGTCTCAACTTTTAGTTGAGTTTTCCAAGTTTACATTTGCATGCGAGATCATGGATGGACGGATTCAGGATGATAGGTACAGGGTTGTTGATGATGTGATTTGTTATAAGGATAGGATATTTCTAGTACCCAAGTCCAAGCTTAAGCAACGGATATTACGAGCCATTCATGACACACCCCCAACAAGGCACCCAAGTTTCTTCAAAACCTATAGACAGGTTAAAGAGAGACTCATGGAAGGGTCTCAAGGATGATGTGATACAACATGTTAGAGAGTGTTTGACTTGTCAGCAGAACAAGTCCGAGCATACTTTCCCAACAAGACTTCTACAGTCATTGCCTATTCCAGAGAAAAAGTGGGAAAGTATATCTATGGATTTCATTACGGGTCTTTCGAAGGTTCAGGAACGAGATTGCATATTTGTGGTTGTTGACAGGCTGACCAAATATGCACACTTCTATGCTATACCATTAGATTATTCAGCTCTACAGGTGGCAAAGTTGTTCTTTCGAGAGGTGTTCCGTTTGCATGGCCTTCCTAAGACCACAGTCAATGACCAAGATAGTAGATTTCTCAGTGCTTTTTGGCAAGAGCTTTTCTGATTGGCCGGTACAGAGTTGACACCAAGCATCAGTTATCACCCTCAAACAAATGGATAGACAGAGATTGTCAATAAGTGGGTTGAGGGTTATCTTCGCAATTATGTTGCGGGGCATCAACATGCTTGGATTAGGTGGTTGTACTTAGGGGAGTATTGCTATAATACCACCTATCATATGTTGATTGTCATGTCTCCATTCAGGGCATTGTATGGGTATGATGCGTTATCCTTCATAGACTTAGCTTTTGGTGACAGTCAAGCTCCTTGGGCCAAGGAGTTATTGCACAAAATCAGCAGAAGATATATGCTGACAGACACCGTGTGGAGAGGACTTTTGAGGTAAATGACTTGGTTTTCTTGCGCCTTCAGCCATATAGACAGAGTACATTGAAGAGAATTGGTGCAAAAAAACTCAAGCCAAGGTTTTATGGTCCCTACAGGATTGTGAGGAGAGTTGGAGAGGTAGCATATGAGCTTGACTTACCAGCAGGCAACAGGATCCATAATGTTTTTCATGTATCATGCCTCAAAAAGGCATTGGATCAGCATGTGGTTGCTTCTCCAGTCCTTCCACCACTTGATGAGCGAATTTTGATATTAGAGCCCGAGTCCATTGCCGATATGAGGGAGCGCAAGTTGTGTAACAGGATAATCAGAGAGTATCTTATCAGATGGAGAGACTTGCCATTGGAGGATGCTACGTGGGAAGGAGAGCAGATACTTTAGCATCTTAATTTGCAATTGCTTGAGGACAAGCAATCTTGGGAAGGGAGGACTATAATGTCTCCATTCTTGGAGTGATAGTGTGGAGTTGTGTACTAGCTCATTCTCCATTCCCGTAAGCTAGTTGACTTGGTTAGGGAATGATATTTTGGCCAAGAGAGATATTTTGATGATTTTGCAAAATGGAGAAAAGGGAAATATTTTTAATATAAAATAAAATATAATATTTATTATATTTTATTATTATTTTAATTCCCACATTATAATGCCAAAACAATTTTATAAAAATATAGTGGAGCTTAGGAGGGGGTTGTCCACCTTGGGAGTTATAAGGGAAAAATAAAATATTATTTTATTACCCTCTAAGTGGCCACCTAGACCCTTGGCCATAATAATAATAAAATGATTAAAATTATTATTATCTTATTTGGGTTGGCCTTGTCTTGAGCAGTTAGGGAAAAAGCTTAAAAGGAGGTTTTGTGCTTCATTTTAGCATCATGTTTTGACTTGGCTTTTGAATATTGAGTTTATCTCTTGGTCAGAAGACAAGTTTCAAACCATTTGTTAAAATTCCTAAAACCACTTTGGTTTCCATTAAGGCATTTTAGTTGTTTAGTCTAAACCTTTGTAAAATGATGTCAAAACATAAGCCTTTTGTGCGTTCCTCAAGTATGGGCTTTAGTCAGTCACTTTGATGTCGAAGATAATCGGAAAAAATTTGGAAATTTTGAAAATTAGGGTTTCTCAGACCTTGTTTTTAGGTCAAAAACCCTAAAAATTGAAACTTGTCAGAATTGACTGAAAATTGTTTTGATTGACTTATTTCACTTCACGATCACAGTGGTGAAGTCAAATTTAGTTAAAAGTCAATTTAAGTTTGGTGGGTAGTTTTCGCTTTTTCAGGAGGAAAATTAGGACCTCCAAGGTTGTCAATCGCAGATGGACAAAGACCAAGTGTCAAAATCTAAGCCTAAAACGCTCAAATGAAGAATCTATGGCGAGATATGGCAAAATGATGCTTCGTCTCGAAGGGGACTTTTCGTCAAGGTGAAAATCATCAAAAATTTTCTAACTCTGGAGCAAAAGAGCCCCTAGAAGCCAGGGGCGCCCTAGATTTCAAAGGCTCAGATTTCATTTTCAAGATTTGTCACTTCCAAAAAGACTTCTCCGGAATATTGTCAGCTTCGCGATGAGCCTACCAGCCAGCCTGATAGATCTGTCTAGCACCTGATACAGGAGAATGAACGTGAAATGAGGGCGATGAAAAAATGACTTAACACTAGACCAAAAAGTGCGCCTCCTAGCGAGGGGCGCCCATCTTTTTGAGGTACCAGATGAAGGTTTATGACCAAATGATACCTAGAATGTTTGTCTCAGACTTGATCAGGCTTCGCAATGAATCTGTCAGCAGGTTAATCTAAGTTGTTGAACTGCCGGAATCAAGGGTCAAACATAAGGTCTAATCATGGTCAAAAATGTCAAGAATAAGTAAAAGCACCCCTGGAGATTAGGGGCGCCCAAGGTTTTGGAGCCTCAAATGCAGTCTTTTTGGTCATCTCAGATATTCATCCTGTCTGTGATGCTTCTAGCTTTTCGTTCCATACCTCAATCAGGTCAGAGGACTTCTTAGCAGCTTGCAGCCAGGGATTGAGTGTGGATTCAGCCAGTTTAAAAAATGGCAAAGTCTGGGAACAAAAGCGCCCCTGGAGGACAGGGGCGCCCATGATTTTAACCTAGCAGATGATGTTTTTGGGAAAAGTGCTCTCCAAGAGCTCTTGTGCAGAATGGAGCCAACTTTGCAGTGAGCCTGCCAATTAGTTCTGAAGTATTGTTGAATGCCAGAGGACGTGAGATGAAGGGAGGTCAAAATTACCTTCAAAATGATGAAAATGCATGAAAAATTGACTGTCTGAAGCTAAAAGTGCCCCTGGAGGCCAGGGGCACCCTGAATTTTGAAGCCTCAGATGTCAGAATCAGGGTTTGCAGCCTCAAGGAGTTTCTTGTCAGTTTTGATCCTGCTCTTCAATGAAACTGTTAGCCAATTTTTTGGACACATCAGTCAATCAGAATCAATGATCGAACATGGGCTCCAATGAGGTTTGCAAATTAAAATTTTCAAGAAAATTTCTAACTCTGGAAAAGTGACACCTAAAGTCAAAAGTTTGACTTTTGAATTGAAGTGCATGAATCGCCCTAAAAAGGTGGAGGTTGAGAACTCAATTTAAATAATATTTAATCTTCAATGATGTTGTACCTCAAATTAAAAAATTTGCTACACTTAGGCATTTTGAAGAAATGAGTAAAAGTCTTGTCAAATCTGTCAAAAAAAGGTCAAAATTGGGGTTTACATGTCTTGCATAAGGGGCAAAAACTTGAAATTTTCAAAATATGACGATTTAGGTTTGTTGAGAGCGACCAATTCTACAAAACCCAGATCTCATTTTCATCCCTACTTTTTAGGAAAATTGCTATTTTTAGAAACTCTCTAAAAATAGAAAGTTTGGCTATTAGGGTTTAAATTGATTTTGATTGGTCGAAAATACTTCCTCATTAGGCTGGTGCAGTCAGAATCACAAAACAATCAATTCTGCCCTAGTGGGTCTATTTTGCTTTTTCAATTTCAGAAAGCATTTTGGGAACTCTGAAGCCATCAATGGAGGCCAGTCAGCTGCCAGGTGCCAGATTCAACATTCAAGCACTAAACAGAAGATGAGATGACGAACGTGCACGAAGAACGAAGGAGGAAGTTGAAATCTAAAGAATAAAAACTAACTCTACCAGCCATGGGCGCCCCAGGAGGAGATAGGCGCCCAACTTTTCAGGGCATCAGATGGTGGAATCAGAGTTCATGTTCCCAGACAATGTTGTTCAGATTCTTCCCAGCTCCACAGTGAGTCCAACAGTGCAGTCATCGGATCAACCAGTCACTCTGAATTCGAGATCAAACACAAGAGTTTCATCCAAGTGGCAGAATGCAAACCATGAAAATGTCAAAAAATAATCTAAGTCTGGGAACTTTGGGCGCCCCAAGTGCCTAGGGGCGCCCAGCCTTTTGGAAGATCAAACTCAGTAATTAGGGTTTACAGATGTGCTCAATTTCTTCAGGGTCCTGTCAGCTTCGTAGTGGATGTCTTTGTCAGATCATCAGACTTGTCAATCATCGGAAAATCCAGATCAAGTTGAAGGTATAACATGAAGACCCAACTTTGAAGATTGAAAATCTAGTAAAAATGGCTAAGTCTGGAGGAGTTGGGTGCCCCAGAAGGAGATAGGTGCCCAAACTTTTGAGGGCCTAAATGGATAAATTTGCAGTCGACACCTCTGGCATGACTTCTTCAGATTTGATCAAGCTTTCCAACGCAATTATTAGCACGTCAATTAGAGTTGGCAGTCATCAAATATCAGAGGTGGAAAAGAGGGCGAAACATGAGCAAAGTCACAAAAGTCAAAAGCAAGGTGAAAAATATAGAATAAATTCCAACTCTGGTGAAGTTGGGCGCCCCCAGCTAGCCAGGGGCGCCCAAGCTTTTGACCCCTGAGATTCAACTTTTAGAAGACATCACTCCTAAGAGACCCCCTTCAGAATCTTCTCAGCTATCCTGTGACACGCCTCCAATTTGTTATGTTTTCTTGATAGCTCAGATACTTTTTTAGACTATGTTCTATGTTGTAGTTATTCTATCGTTGACAGTGGAGTGATGATAAGACTTTATAGATGTGATTAAACATTATATGCATGATCATTATGTTAATATGTTTTATGGTTGCATAGATGCTTAGTTGTGATGACATTGATATATTTGCTTATTGTAGTTTAATTGATATATTATCTTGTCAGTTGATGTGACATTATATTGGTGAAGAGAACGGTATTGCATCACTCGCTTGCGAGTGCCCTGTAATTTCCGCGATTCTCTCTTCACGGTGTGTATGAATTACTATCTGTATACATGTGCGACATTTGCTTGTTTGCAGGATTGCAGGTACAGGACATTAGCTTCACCTGGTTTCACAGGTCTGAGCGTGTCCACTACTCAACAATAATATTGGGAGATAGTAACGGGTTACCTAGTCATACCTTTACCCTACTACAGTGTGTCAGTTTGAGCTTTGGTCTTAGCCTTATCATTGTTGTTTTGGGTATTTTATTATTGTGCAAATTTAATTTGGTAGATTAAATGTGTATTGATTTATATATTTAATTAATTGAATTATTGTTGTGAAGACTTTAGAATAAATAAATAAATATATTTAATTTGGTTATGTTGTTGAGTAAATTTTATTATTAAAAATAAACGGTAATTAAATAAGTAAGAATATTTAAATTGGTTGCAATTAGTAAATTGTATTATTATATTTAAATGCATGTGAATGGAAAATATCTAAGTTGTTGAGGGAAAAGATATTTTGTTGAAATAACTCTGCATTAGAAATTTGTTATCTAATTGTTGAAAATTCATTCTCAAAAGAGATATTTTGGGGAAAAGAAAAGAAAGTTGTTTCACGGGAGTTTTTGGTGTGGGTTGTTGAAAATTTGGAGGAAATTGTGGATCTTTTTCAAGATTTGTTTTAAGATTTTATTGTAGAATTCTTGCCTGTGTATTGTGTGTTTTCTGGAAAGAGGCAAATTTACTGGAGGAAGTTTTGGCTACATTGGCAATTTGAAGTTATAGAGAAGCTCGGCAACAATTCTCGAGGTAACAGTTTTTTTTGGAAAAGGTTCCTTTACTGTTTTTGTGAATTTTGTATTGAAAAGTTATTTTATTACTGTAATACAAATTGGAAATGTTTAGGAAAAGATTTTTCATTACTGTAGAAGTTTTTGTTTTTTAAAATATTGTCGTGAAAATTGAACCTCTGTAGAAGAACATATTTAGATCCTCTGTTTAAATTGAGTATTTGAAATAGATTTATACAGAAGGAAATTATAGTGGAATTATTGAACCTCTGTTGAATTTAAATCAAAACTTAGAAACCTCTTCTTGTGAAAATAGAATATATTTTTCTATAGAAAATGGTAAATTACCGTTGAAGATTTTGATCCTTGTAGGGAATGATTTTTAACACAATAGAAAATTCAAATAAAAGTATTTGAGGAATTAGAAAACCTCTGTAGGATTGAAAATGAAATCTTTTGATAAATTTGAGAAAATTGAAATAATTGGTAACCTCTGGTAATTTGTAAATCAAAACAGTAGAGAGAGTGAGTCACTAAATTAATTATAACTTGAAATTTACGAACTGGGTAGGGCTGAATTTTTTATATGTTTTAGACGACTTGATTGCGCACTTTCAGTAAAAATTACAGAGAAACCCAGATCCGAAAACAAAAGTTATTAAAATCGCAACAGACTGGTTTTATGATTAGTATTGTTTAAAAATTGTAAATTAATATATATATTTATTTATTTATTTAAAAATATATATTAGAAAAATTGTATATAATTTTAGAATATTTAAATATAAATATATTTAAATGTATTTTTAAATAGGTGCATGCACATGCACAATTAGATATTTTAAAATGAACATTGGAAAAGAATAATTAAATTATGTAATTAGAAAATATATATATTTATTTAAAAAAGATATTTATTTAAATGAATATTATATTGTTAATTAATGCATGCAATGCACAAGTAGGTGTTTTATAATAAATTGATTTTATTAGAAAGATTAAATATTTAATTAAGGAAATTGAGTTAAGTATTAAGAGCAGTTGGGATTTGGAAGTGGAATATTTAATTGTTTCATTGTTAGTTTATTAAATTGAAATAGTGTTTTGGATGATGTATTTTAATATGCAAGAATTGATTGTAATGGATTTAGGAAATCCGAATGATAGTATTTGTTATTTTCTTGAATTGTATTTGAAAAACACATGTTTCTGTAATTGTGTACTGGGAGGGAAAGTATTTGTCATTTTGTGAATCTAAGTCTTCCAGAGTTGTAAATGTGAAAGGGTTGTGATAACTTTAGTTCACCCTTTGAGTTTCTTGGGTAGTGCACGTATTGGGTTTCTGTATTAGACATCCGTCGGGATGTGTTACCTTTTGAGGTGTATTGGTTATTGTTATCAGTTCTTAGTGCACTGTTTACCCTTGACATGTAGTTTGAGTTAGGTGTTGTTGATAGGGGAGTGACTTTCAGCGAGGGCCGGGACACAAAGTTGTCCCAGGACAACTCGTGTAGGAGTCAGTATAATCAAGTGGGAATTAAATAATCTATTAGCTTAACACATATAACAAGATATTTAGCCTCGCTCATTGACTCAAGGGCTTGTATGAGACTTGAGATGAGTCGGGAAGGCCTGGAATGGCTAGATAGTTATCTTGTCTTCTCGAAAGATAACCGATTCCGCACTGGTGTGCATGTGGGGCCAGAATCGTAAGAGGTTACCAGGATAACCCTAGAGGGGGGCCGAGACCTAAGAAGATCTCCTTTGGATAACCAATGCAACCTTTGTAATAACACTCCTATGTGTTGGATGGTTTTATGACAATAAATAAACATTCTAGAATAAAGTGTCAAAGATGCTCCATCTCCTCTTGAAAAACTACCTCGTATGCTAAGACTGCAAGAAAGATCATACGGCAATTCCAATGTTTCAGTTAGGTGTGGATGAGCTCTGCGGTTTGATGTGATTATGCTGGTAACACAAAGGGACTTACGCTAGGCTTGCTCAATTTACAATGAAGGTCTAGACAATGAAGTAGACAATGAAGCTCTATGGTTTGGGTCATGGATCAAACAAACTGAAAAAGGAGATAAGGGTTCAAAAGTTCTAATCTACTTCTAAGAATTCAAGAGACGGTATTGACTTGGTGGAACTTAATAACCACGCTTTGCTTCTCAGCCACGCCAACGCATAACTACACAAGGTGCAATCTTCAAGGGAATGTGCTATGATTTTCACGCCATGAATAACTACCATCAAATCAATCAATATTTATCCAGACAAAAGTTAAGCATCCACAAAGTAGGCTCAAGCTAACTTTATGCATTGAATGAAAATCATCCATTCAAAGAAAGTATGAGCAAAACTTTCACCATAAATCAATACTTATCATATCTTGCATTCATCTAACATACATGAAATAAAATCTAAACTAGCAGGATAAGAACCATGCCAACTCCAAAATAAGAGAAGTAATCACCATCAGAACAATGCATGCATTACTTATTACTTTAGCAGTCGTACACAACAATTACTTATCTCAACATGTTTTGCAACATGCTCCCATGCTTTACAAATGAGGGGTGAGCTCAATTTATAGGCTCCCCAATTACAATTCAATGGCCAAGATTGATTTAGGGTCAACGGTCGAGATTACAAAATAAAACCCTAATTAGGGTTTGTCACAACCAACTACCTCTCACCAATGAGAAAAATTACATTTGAGGACACTTGTCCTTTTGCTAAATATGAACCAACAAGAAAATAGAAAGTTATCAGATGTTGATTTGGAATACTTGGATTGGTTCTCGAAGATGACGAGGCGCCACCTCAATGTGCTAGATGCCTTCCTTGGTCGCTACGTGCTTGCCTTAGAATATTTTCCTTGTTGATGACTCTATCTGTTGTGCTTGTTCTTTCCTAGCTTTGATCTTTGGATCTCCTTTGAGACTTTGGCTTCTCCTTCTCACCTGTATTGGAAGTCTCGCCTTGGAGCAAGTGTCATTCCTTTGGATTTCCTTTCTGAATTATCCAATTTGTGTCAAGAAATTGTTTAAGTATGAAAATTTGTTTGGAACACTCTTCTTGTCATCATCTGATTCTGATTGGAAGCTTGTCTTTAATTCTTCAGGAGATGAAATCCTTCAAGAAGTTGCCCGGATTGCTTCAATAGGTCTGGGATTGTGGATGAAACCCCTCCCAAGATGTCTGGATATTCTTTCAAGTGCCTTGAATAATGGAGGAAATTGGAACCTTCCCTGTGAAGAATTTCCATACTTAGCCAAATTTTGGCTACTTTGTAATACCTTCAAGATTTTGGCCATTTTTGTGCTCAAATGAACTTCGCCGATGGATTTGTCTTCAATTTTGAATTTGGCTTGTGGAAGTTGGGAGGATTCCATCCTTAGTCTCTTCGTTCTTCTTCTTTTCCTTCCAACACTTAGTCAATTTGACTTTATTCCTGTGATGGATGAAGATTTTCAATATTCTCTCTCCTAAATTCGGACTTGCGTGATTCTTTTTCAAACTATCTCCAATGGACTTGGTGAGCTCTTAGCCATTCCTTCCAGGCAAACTTGATGAGTTCTTTTCCATTCTCTCTCTTGGTATGGCGGACCTCATGTCGAATTCTCCGTTTCTCTCTCTTGAGGTTGAACTTGTTGAATTTTCCATACTCTCTCTCTACTCATGGCGAACTTTCTGAGACCTGTTCCATTTATTTTCCATTCAAGTGTCATGGCGCACTTTCAAGGTGATTTTCTTTTGGTTATCTCTTCATGGCGGACTTTCAAGGCTTCTTGACTTTCATTTTTCCATAGCCTTCTAGGTGTTCCTTGCCTTAGACAAATTTTGTCATATTTGTTAGGCGGACTTTCAACTTTCTTTTCCATG